>WBNM01024523.1:209271-296380 GCA_013399055.1 Ramphastos sulfuratus | reverse complement strand
GGGGGAAGGGAATGGGATGGGGAAAGGGAAGGGAAAGGAGGGGAAGTGGGAAAGGGAAGAGAAGGAGAAAGGGGAAGGGGAAGGGGGAAGGGAGAGGGAGAGGGAGAGGGAAAACTCAAGAGGAAAATTTCTTCTCAAGGCTTTTGTTGGAGTTATGGCTATGGAGATGGCCATGAACACTGCCCCAGTGATATGACTTCTATGTCCATGCCTTCACATGCATGACAAGTCAGCTTCCATCCTTACAGACTGACTATCAGAAAACAACAGACACTTAAGAAAACATGAAGAGAAGGAGGAAGAGAGAGAAAGAAACAAAAAATAATAAAAATGGCAGGGAAAAGAAGATGTTTCTTGAGGAAAGCAGCACTCATGCAATATGAAGAGCATCCACTAGCAGCTCTCAAGGGTGCTGCAGGTAAGACACTTCCATTCACCAGATGACTATGGGGAGAACATGATCCTAGACCCTCTGAATCTGGGTGAGACAGAAAGAAAGATCTTTCTCCAGCACAGCAGCTTTTAGAGCCCACAGTGGATGCCAGAACCAACAACCAAGCTGCATAACATGCACTGCTCTGCTGGAGACAGTGGCATCAGGCTGGCTTCAGCCTGATGAAATAGCTGCTTTCCAGTCTGAGGAGACACCTGCACTTTACTGCAGCAAGCAATGCTGTTTGGTATGGTTTGGAGTAGCATTTATTTGACTTTTTCTTCTTCCCAAGGATATAAATTTCCCCCTTGACAAGCCCAAGGGATGTGTAACTAAATCAACTAATCTGGAGAAATGGACAGTCATGCATTTAGGACTACACACTGCTTGGGAACCATGAGAGGATCAATGAGATGCTCCTAAGGGATTATGTCTCTTACCTCTCAGTGATTTCTGTGGTGATTCTGACACTCACTTAGAGAGGTGGCATTTAATCTTTAAATTGCTGACAGATCTGAGGTCTCAAGGTGAAACTCAGCCATAAGCTGAGCAGCAAATATCCTTCCTGGTGCACATCCTAAAGCTAATATGGTTGAGGATGGTGAAGACAGAGCAAACTGCTGTTGGGAATGGTCATTAACCAAGAGTCTCTACAATATCTGAACAGAGAACAGCTAATGCTGTGCCTCCTCCCAACTTCTCTAGGCACAGCCATGTCCTTGTATCAGCTATTAAGTGCCCCAGTGTGGAGAAGACAGAGGGAAAGGGGAGGTAGTTTGCATTTTCTATAGTACATTGGGGTCAGTCTGTAGTGCATAAGCTGAAACAACAGCAAAGACAATTTCTGTCATCCCCATGTTAGAAGAAACCTGCAACCAGAACCAAGAGAAACTAGAACAGATGTTTGCTTATGCCAAGTTGGGTTTTTTCCAAGCTGGACCTGGAATGATAGAGACAGGCATAGATCATATCTACAAAAATATCCAGAAACCTAAAAATGTGGAGTATGACATTTTTAATTATTTTATACTTTTTTTTTCTAAAATAAATAGTTTCTAACAGGAGTAGACATCTCTTCATCATCCTTCTCTAAATAATTTACCTGAGGACATCTATAGATCACTTGAGAAGCCAACCTTAGGCCTGGTTTGATATTTAAATTATAAATGCTGGCCCTTAGATGCCCAACAGCCNCATTCTATGATTCTATGTTGATTGTCCCCACTGTGTCTCAGTTACTACAATCCATAATAAACATACCTGGAGATCTTGCCAGAACCCAACACTGGGTAAGTTCAAGGTACATAACTTCTCTAAGTCTATAACCTGTGGGGCTACATGGAACAGCCAGCACACAGCAGTCTTCCCATTTCATCTGCTTCTACCTATACTTCCAAGAAAGGATCCAAGAGCCCACAAGGCAACAAACCCAGGAGACATCTTGCATAGATATTCAGCAGCTTTCTATTCTTAGAATGATTCCAGCATAAAATGTTCCCCAGTTTGTCTTGCTGATGAAGATAATTCTTAAAACTGGACATGATGAAAGATGCCATTGCAAAAAAAAAAGAAAAAAAAAAGTGTTATTTAGGATGCCCAAGGGGGGCACAATCAGTGTGTGTGAACACAGTATGTGTCACACTGTATAAGCAAACAACAGCATTATGCTCATGAGCAATATCTCTCCAAGAAGCTAAGCAATATCTCCTGAAGTAGCCAAGCTTCAGTTATGCATACTCATGGAGGGTACTGATGGTACCAGAGAGGACAGCTTTGAAAATGTCTAAAGGACAAAAAATACCTAATTCCCATTTTCCAATTTGAACTTGATTCATGGAATGACATTCATCATATTAATTTTAGCTGCCTAACAATTAGACACTTGGGGGGGGGTGGGGAATGGTAATTTGAGGTCTATAACAAAAATGCAGAAACATCTAGAGGAGGAGAAGCATCCAGATGGTGATTTGGTGGACTTGATCACAAAGCAAACAAGAAGTGGACATCAGCATTTGCTCTGTGCTCTCTGAGATGTAGGTGTGTCTCTTCTTGCCCAAGTTACAGCTTGATTTCACTAGAGCATGCTGTTGATTCATAGCTGTGAAAGGATCCCAAATAATGAGCTGTTCTTAAATTCTTAGCTCTCCTAAGAGTAAAGCTGAATGAGATAAACCCACCTTCCTCTTCTATCAGTGTGTTAAAATACTTTGCTATAGAAGAAACACAGGTAGCTATTTTTGAAAAGGGGTTTCAGGAGAAACTAAGATAAACCCTCCCTTTAGTGGTTTTGAAAATGAAATAAGAATAATAGGTATTTCAACTGTTCTGGCATGAAAAGATGTTAACAGCATAGCACTTTTAAAGAACTCTGAGATGACAAGACTGATTTTTCAGAAGCGATTCTTCAGCTTCATTTTGAAAATTCCCTGCAGAGGAAGAATCAGAAATACTGCTTTTCATTCCCACTCACTGGGAAAAAAAATGTCAAGAAGACATCCATTTTGGTAAAACCAGAGCTTCCAAGCCCCAGCAAAGCAAAAACCTCCAGCCAGCAGTATCGCAGTGCAGAGGCAGCTCCTGAGGAGGAATTGTTCTGCCAGGCCACTGTTGAACCAGGCAGTTCATTTAAAGAGGAGCTGTGGCAGAAGCCTTGCAGCAAGCAGAAAGACCTGATGCTAGCTAATGTGCCTCAAGATGGTGAAAGTAGTGGTCAGCAGGCTGAATTCAAGCATGTGGGGTACTGGAGGTGTAAAAAGCAGCACTAGCCAAACAGAAGCGGAGATAGAAGGACCATGTGTCCAAGCAGAGCTATCCCACATCCCCCTGGAACTTGTGGTTGCACCTATCCTTCTCCTATAACATTCATAAGAAAGTCTCCCTTTTCCTTTATTTTGTAAAAACAAAAAGAAAAACAAACAAAAAACCAAAACCAAAAATACCCTTTTTTGCTGTGAGTAGCAAATCTAAAATTTTGGTAGCTAGAGGCAGGAGCAGCTTGAGGAATGGCTGCCTGAAAAACTAAGTGCAAAATGCCTCTCAACAGGAGATTTCTCCCAGAGGAAACGGGAAGCCACTACTCCCTCTGGATGCTCTCCCTGCAGCCCAGGTTGCATAGCAAAGGATGAAAGAAAAGCAGCAGTTCTGCGTGTCAGATATTACCTCAGAGGTGTGGATGAGGAGCCAGTGGGCAGAGGGCAGGTGAAGGTGAGAGCAGAGTGATGCTCCTGTATTGATACCCACTCTGATGCCCAGCAGTCTGGTCTGAGACTTGGGCTAGTCTGGCCTCTTGCCTCCTATCTATGCCTCCAGCATGCAAATGCTGTGTTTTAGCTGACATTGAAGTGTGTTCCATGCTACTACCACCTCCTGTGTGGTAAGGTCTGGCTCTTTCCCCAGAGGGATGTAGACAGATACACAAGAGTGGCAAAATGCCATTGATAAAGCCTTCCATCTCATGTCCTTATAATGGGAAAAGAGAGTGGTTATAGGTTCAGTTAGTACTTGATTTTCTTGTGGATGACATCAGATTTAATAAGAAATTGATCCTCAAATGACAATTCACACTATTACGCTTCTGCAGCATGGCCATGTGGATCCACTGCTCCACACATCTCCACTCAGAATCTGCATTCCCTTCTGTCCCTTGCTGTACAGACACCAAGGTAAGTAAATGTGCCAGAAATAGTACAAGCAAGGGCCTCCCCTTTACCCTCTTGCCTGGGAATATCTTCCCAGAAGAACCAAAGACTGAGTTTTCCCTTAAATACTCCTCTTCTTAGCAATGCCCAGCACCTGTCTAGCATTGCTGCCCATGAACAGCCCAGCATGCCACACAGAGCAGATGAGTGTCCTTCAGAAAGGGTGGAAAGCATGAGTGAAAACATCTTCCTGGCCCCTGCAGTTCAGCATCGGGGTCTTCTGTCTGTACCAAAGAGCCATCACCCCTCATTTCTCTTTCTTCCACCTCCTTCCTAGAGAAAACCTCCCTACATTACTGTAAAATTAGGACTGATGTGGCATAGAAAGAAGACCCAGTGGGACAGCCCCATGGCCAAACACAAGTTTCACTTCACTCTTCTAATGCAGAACGAGTGACTTGTTAAGTCATTACAGGGTAGCCACAGCGCCCAAGACAGGCGTGTCACAGTGCAGACCTCACACGCTGGTCTCACAGCAGTGCATTGCTGGCCAGGACACTGCCTCCAGCCCCTGTCAGCAGAAGTGACAACAGGTAGGAAACCATGAAAGATTTTCACATCCCCTCCCTGTTCCTGTCTTCTCTGAAATCCAACCTGGAACATCCTGGAGGAAGCCCCATCTGCTTCTAATTCCAGACCATGTCATGTCATAATTATTCCTAATTATACCTCATTTAGCTTGATAGGTACCAGATTGGGAAAGATGCCCTAGCAAGAGCAAGCATCTTGGGCGGCTGCAGCAGTGAGGCGAGGTGAGAGGAAGTGTGAAGCAGAAATTAATAAAGGGCAGGAGCTGTGCCTCCAGGCAAAGACACAAGGCAGGAGCGGGGCCCAAAGGGGAGGTGTTGGCAGCCCCCGCGGCCGGGGGCCGGCCCCGCTCTCGCTCCTCCAGAGCCGGCTGACACCCGCCGCCGCCCGCAAGGTGGCGCTCGCCGCACCCCGCTGGCAGAGCCTCCCGGCCCAGCGCCACCGTTGTCCGGGTGCGGTGCCGCCGCCAGGCCCCGCTCGCTTCAGGCTCCCCGCATCAGGCTCCAGGCGCCACTCCGCCTGCCCGGCGGCGGCGAGGGCTCACAAACAAACAGTCCCGGGCTGTGTGTACTCGCCCCCATTCCTTGCTACCCCAGGTGTCTTTTGTGCAGAGAGGGTGGGTGGTGGCTGTTGCTTCTGCCCCTCGGCTCCTTGTTGTCTGACCGCTCTCCCGGACCAGAGGCTTGGGAAGATCCTTCTGCCTTGCACCCACCCCAGGATCCCACCGAGACCCAAGGCTTATTTGGGCTTCTGTGACTTAAATGTCTGTTGGGAGAGCCAGCGCTCCGCTGTAGTTGGCTGCAAACTGCATCTCTGAGCTGATGCAGACTGTACATCTGCAAAGCTGCTGTCCCTCCTCTCTCTTTTATTTTTCCTCCCCATAATCCACCTTCCTAAAAGCCCACCAGCCTGTCCTCCTCCCATCTAGCTCATCACTCTTCTACTGTCAAGAAGATGGGGTCAAATTCCAGGGGGAAAGAGGGAGGCAAAGCCACCTGCGGTGCAATCGAACAGCTGCTGTGGGAAGAAGCCGGGCAGCGAAGGAAGGATGAATTACTGGCAGAAGCTAAGCCAATATAAACACTTATGATACAGGTGTCTGTGCTCTAAGAGATTGCCTGGCTTAATTCGATTGTTTTGTAAACTGATTTAGTTAAATCTGTGTAAAACGTGTTTAAACAAGCCCAAACAGTGTTTAAAAAGTAATTCATAAAACGTATCACCATAAAACAAATAAATACTATCAAGGCTTCCTTTTTGCTGACAGGATGTATCCTTTCCCCTCGTGTTTCTTTTCCCCTCTGTTCTTTTCCCCTCCGTTCTTCTCTGTAAGGGTTGTACATTCCTCAGTGTTGTGGCTGTCTCTTTCTGTGCTGGTCAAAAAATAAGGTTGCCTATTCAAAACGTGCAAATCCACCTCTAGAATTTCTCACTGGTGTGCAAAGCAGAGCTGGGGATGTGGTTATTCATTTTTACATAGCCTCCAATAATATTCAACTTGAAACAATATTTTAAAGGAGATTTTAAGAGAAGTAGTTTGTACTGGATCCAGCCTGACCCCTTTAATTCTTTTCAAACTGGCCTCTCTTACAGTTTGGAGTTATTTAATCACTCTGAAAAGATGTTCCCATTTTACTCATTTTCAGCAAGGTCACTTTAAAAAAAGTATTTGTGTTTTTCAGTATTTTTAAGCCCCATTATGAAATCACCCAAATCAAATTTTTAGCTGGGTCCAAAATTAACTGTTTTAGAATTCCAATATCACACAAACTTGATCCAAATGTCCAATTAGCTCAATCTCCTCCACACAAATTAATTTTTTAAACAAATGCATGCTAGGGTTTTTTATAAAATAAAGAATTAAAAGTAAGACAAAGTTCCTCTACCCTCAGCATAAATGAACAGCTATAGGACTAGCAGAAGTCAAGTCTTCCCTAGACACATCCTTCTTTTTTTTTTTTTTTTTTTTTTTTTTTCTTTTTTTTTTTTTTCTTTTTTTTTCCCTTTTTTTTTTTTTTTTTTTCTTTCCCCCTTTTTTTCNCCCCTTTTGTGGTCTTTAATTCATCCAGAGGAGGAATTTGGGCAAGTGCTTCCTGCATTCAGCTGTTTGCACATCTGCAGGATGTTTGGAGCTGTCATTCCCTTGGGGAAGCAGGTGAGGGGTGGTTGAAGCAGCCACATTAAGCAGCAGAAATTGTCAGACAAGAACGAAGAAAAGAGGGACACGTTGGGGAAAAAAAGACATTGAAGGCATTGTGATGAATCTCATGCATCAGAAGGGCGACTGTGAAGGGGTTAGGAGATGCCTGGGAGAACTGAAGGAAGGTGGACTGGGGCTGGTCTGTAGAGGGGATAGGAAACAGTCTCTGGATAGTCGAGAAGCAGGAACCATTTAAACTTGAAAAGAGCAATGAGACAACTACAGGATCTGGGATGAAAGGGGATCAGCAGTGCTGAATTGGGGTAATATGTGTGTAAGATGCATCTCTAAGTGGGACTCCAGTTCTGTGGGGAAAGACATATCCACTGTCTGCTTCTACCACAATCAAACTGCACTCAAAGGCAGCTTTCCTCTTGCCCTGAAAGCAGACTGGACTCCCACCCCGTGACATGCAGCTTGAGGATTTATATTCTTGAAGCCAGACAGCCCTGGAACACAGCATCACACCTCAGTGCAGCAGAAGGCCACAGGGAGTCCAGTCAACCCCTCACAATCTCACATTGCTGCTGTCTGAGTAGCACAGATCCTTGCCTGGGTGAAATGGTGTGCAGAAAAAAGTCTGGGAGAGGTTATTATCCACATGCTCCCAGTCATCCCAAATCCCTGCTTTTTACCAGTCCTAGGGCCCCTTTCTGCTTCAAGAAGAGGCTGCAGACTGGCTCTGTTGCCAGCACAGAGACTGGCTCCTGAAAGCCATGCTGGGAAGCCTGCTTTACTCCAAAGGACACATTTAGAGTAAGCCTTGTGTACATTTGTCAGGGACTACAGTCCACAACCACCCAGCCTGGTGACATCATCGCTGGAAACCTCAAGGGTAGACAGTCCAAGCCAGGATTTGTGTTTGTTTACCTTGACATCCATTTGGATACACTCCAAGTGTAGACAAGGGATTTAGATGTCCAGATTATTTGCCTTCATGGCACCAACACACAAACACAACTACTAGGAAGATTAGAGATGTCCCATCTGCTTAAACTGCTTCCCTTTTCCTGCCAGCACTGATCACTCTCTGATAACCCTGATGATGAGGATTTAAGCCTCAGTGCCATTAACTGTGGCTGGCACCAGTGTGATAATTACATTTCCCATGAGTCCACCCTCTCAGCTCTATGTAGTCCATCTCTGTTTATCTCATCACAGTCTCATCTCTGCTGCTGGAACCCTACACCTCAGCCCCCAACAGTGGTCCCAAACAGCTCTTGTGCAAGGCATTAGACAAAGCTGTAGCAGAAACATGACTCTTGCCTTTTTGTTTGGCTGTTAACCAAACTGAGATGGTCCAGATCGTGTGGGAAAAAAAAAAAAACAAAACAGCAGACAACAGAAGGAATTACAGGAAATGTAGATCTTACTTGTCCTCAATTGATTGCAAGTTGTATGCTAGTTTTATTCATACTTTGAAATGTCACTTTTTTGGGCTGTGACCAAACAGACTAATTTCTAGTCCACATTGGGAAAATGGAACCTTCGACCAAAAGTGCCTTTACTAAGTTTTAATGAAACCATTTGTTACCAGTAATTGCTACAAAATAAGAGATATTATGTTCAGTCCTGCTTCTTTAGAAGGAAACACAATAAGTAATTAGGAGTTTAAAATGTAACTGCATAATGGTTTAGTCTCAAGCACTTTTCTAGGTGGTAGGTAATTCTGTTGTCAGGCTATGAACTCAAAAGTATGGTTTAGCACTCTGCCTCCCTGTGTCATTTGGGCATGGGGAACCAAGCTTTCCATGATTTCAATGCTCAGTGTTGTGGTTCTGCTCCCCAGAAAGAGGGCACCTCCCACAGCCAGCTGCACACCTTTGACTTGCAAACCTTTTCCACAGACTCTCTGGGAATTTCGCCAACGCTGAATCCACCAAAACATTTTTCCTAGCCCAAGTTACAGGTTTCCTAACCAAATAATGACTTACCTCAGCCTAGCTCTGTTTGAGAGTACAGATAAGAACATGGCAAAGGTTAATCTCCCTGGGAGGCAATCACACTTGTGTGCTGTGCTATTGCAATCTTAAGCCTTCCAGCAATGTACATATACGGTTCTGGTAATATTCTCCTCTGACCCTTCTCCTGGAGTGGGCCACTTGCTGTAGATGGTGGGGAGTTAATGATGATGGCTGATGACTGCTTTAAGGGATGTGTTCATATATTACCAACAGGGAGCAACCTGAATCATAGGACACTCCTTCTTTTATTTTGCTTTCTTTCTGCAGTGGGCTCAAGACCCAATAAGACTTTGTTGCTTATCTGCTCTCTTGTCAGCCCATGTTGGTACCTCAGCTATGAGATCCAGCTCCTGCTCTTATTCTTGGCAGGTAAATCATAGAATCATAGAGTGGTAAGGTTGGAAGGAACCTCAAGGATCATCTAGTTCCAACCCCCTGCCACAGGCAGGGACACCTCCCACTAGTACAGGTCACTCAAGGACTCATCCAACCTGGTCTTGAACACCTCCAGGGAGGGAGCAGCCACAACCTCCCTGGGCAACCTGTGCCAGTGTCTCACCACCCTCACTGCAAAGACCTTCCTCCTAACATCCAGTCTAAATCTCCCCTCTGACAGTTTAAACCCATTGCCCCTCGTCCTGTCATTACAAGACCTTGTCAATAGTCCCTCCTCAGCCTTCCTGTATGCCCCCTTCACATACTGGAAGGCTACTCTAAGGTCCCCTTGAAGCCTTCCCTTCTCCAGGCTGCAGATCCCCAACTCTTGTGGCCTGTCCTCATAGCAGAGCTGCTGCAGCCTCTGAGCATCTTTGTGGCCTCCTCTGGACCCACTCCAACACTTCCATGTCCTTCCTGTGCTGGGGGCTCCAGAACTGCACACAGTACTAACCTTGTGCATTCTCTAGTATTTCTTGAGGTCCTAGCTTATTTTTTTTTGGTGGGCCAGATGGTGTCTTCAGTGTTGTCCAAACCCCTTATGCATTCAAATAACTTCTCCTTTTCTTTTTTTTTTTCAGTCTTCTAGAAAACATTGTTTGCCCTCCAGGGCTGATAGTTTTTCCCATACACTGAGAAGGAACAAACCCCAAACACACTGCATCCTTTGTAGTCAGCTTAGCAGATAAGAGGAAAAATATCAAAGCTGTGCTTGTGAAGGGGCACATAAAGAGTGGAAGGAAGCAGTGGCTAGAGGATGTGCTTGTAATCATGCTCATCTCAAGTGCAGTCTATGAATGCCATGGGGACATACCATGATGACCACTGATGTAAGATTCTTCTGCAGGCTTTTCACAAGGATTTTCATGAGTCAGAAGTCACCTGTGGACCGTAAGGGAGGAGCTGCAGTAGCTCATGCATTGCTTAGAGGGAACTGCAGGGCTTGTTAGAAAAATGAACCATGCAAGGAAACAGACAGCTGCACAGCATAGTAAAGACCATCTCTAAACCTCACTACATAACTGCTTCTAGGTCTCTTCTTTCATGTGTTGTGCAGCAACCAAAACTCAGATGAGCAGGTGCAGCCAGATCTATGCAATGGAGCAAGCAGACTGGTGGTGTAGGTTTCACAGCAGAAGCTGTAAGGCACTGAAACTGCAGAGATGGGAATCATGGCTGTGAAAGTAACTTTATTCCCATGAATAGAAATTCTTACATCTTCCCTATCCTTACTTCCCATACGGATCTAGATGAGGTCCACAAAGATGATCAGAGGGCTGGAGCACCTCTCCTGTTAAGAGAATGAATGTTATAGACCCTATCATTATTTTCTTTTCACAACCAATGATCTAATTTCTCTCGTTAAAATATTCCAATTAGCCTCAAACCAGCACAGGCAGGCTGAAAGAATTGGAACTGTTCAGTCTAGTGAAGAAAAGGCTCCAGGGAAGCCTTATAGCTGCATTTCAATATCTAAAGGGGACCTACAGGAAGGCTGGGGAAGGACTGTTGAGAAGGGCTTGTGATGATAGGACAAGGGGCAATGATTTGAAACTGGAGCAGTGTAGATCTTAGTTTGGACATAAGGAGGGNGCAGCCTGATCTAGTTAGAGTTGTCACTGGTCACTGCAGGGAGTGAATGCACAAAAGATTTTCAATTTCATTGTTTAATGGAGAGAAACTTAGACTGCAAGACCAGTCCACAGCAAAATGCTCCTCCTTCACCCTTGGTGAGAACTTTGAGACACAGGCAAAGGAACTGTGTATCACACAAAGCAAATTACTGTTTCTGAGTTAGATTGCTATAGAAAATCTAAGCCATCAAGTTGCAGAGACAAGGAGTGAGAGGGAAGGATGGCAGAGAGAGAGTAAGCTGAGATGGAGGAACAATTTTGTGGGTTGTTTTTTGTTTGGGTTTTGAAGAGTAAGAGCATTGCACTTCCAGCATATGATGCACTGAAAATTCTGAAAGGCCAAGCAGAGGAAAAAAGGGAAAGGGCCCTGAAAACCTTCAATACATTACTGAAATATGAGAAGGAAAAGGTTTTGTTTCCATGGCAACTGGTCCTATGGTGCTTCTGCTGGAGCAATCTACCAGAGAAAGAGGATTCTGCCTTTTAGGGATAGTGGTAAAGAGAAAGATATTTACAAAGATGCCTTCCCTCAACTTAGTGCATTTGTGAATGTTCTACTTGATGTATGTAAGTGCTAAGTTATCCCCCCCCAAAAAATGAATGTCTTCACAGATGACAGAAAGCAAGTTCCTGGGCATAAGTAGGTGACTGTTGCAGGCCAAATGCCTGTGAAGGCTTGAGTGCATTGTGCTTTTTTGCCCTTCCACTGTGCTTCTTCAGTGTATGAGTACAGCTGAGGTGTCAACAGAAACTTAAGAGTTACAATCCTTTTTAACTGTAGATTTTGGATTCTAAAGTGGCAGTTCTCTTCCAAGATAAGAGAACTTTGTTGCCATCTGCCACCTCCCATTGCCACATACATACATGTCAAGGCTGAGGTGCTCTGTGGCAGCTGTTTTGCCACACCAGCACGACATGAAAGAGCTCAAGAGAAAAAAAAAAGAATATAAAACAGGAAAAGGAACTTAAGAGATACAGAGGATACTGATGTAAGAAGAAGTGGAACAGGACTCCAGGCATAGCTTGCATCCTTCTTGCAAAGAGCATCATTAGATCATCACTTACTAAAAATGATCAGCTTTAATACTAACTGAAACTATCTGCCTATGATATGGTGATGATCAGAAGCTCAAAAATAATCTGTTATTCGTGTTGTTAAAAAAAAGAAAGAAAAGAAAAAGAAAAGAAAAAAAAAGGCAAACCTTTGCTCCGAAGAATTTAAAATTCACTTGGGTAAAAAGAAGATTTAGATGTCTGTATCCTGCATATGGGAGGCAAGGGTGAAGTATAAGGAGGTTAAAACACCTAGACAAGGTGTTTTACTTTACAAAGTTGCACTGGAAGTTTGAACCTGACCTCCATTCAAATGTCCAATGACACTAATGTCTCCAGAGTAGTATCTCAGGCATTCGGTTGGAGAATTCAGCAGGCACAGCTCAGCTGCTGAGACCCAGCTAAATCACACAGATGGAATGTGTACTGCCAACACAATAGCTCCGTGAATATGGGAATGTGACAGACACTCCTCTGCCCACCATAGTTTCAGCAGAGGCATTTTCTTCCCAAACTAGCAACAACACTAACTAAACAAAAGGAGAAGCCATTCTGGCATCCTTCAGCCATAATAGGGTATTACAAAGAGGAAGCAGGAAAGCATTTACCAGCTGGAAGAAAGATATCTCTACACAGATTAGCTGCAGTATAGTCACTTAAGGCAGCAATAACCACACCCTCGGGCATTTTAAGGGCCAGACCCTAAAAGGACATGCTAGGGAAAACTTCTCTTGGGCAGATCTCTCTGGTGTCCTTCATCCTTTTTTTACCTCTGCCTGACTAACTTTTGGGAAAGGCAAGATGGGAAGGAGGCAAGTGGAGACTGAAGCATGCCAACAACTCGAGAGAACAACTCCCTGTGCTCTCAGGTATCAGCAGCAGGATCAGCAGCAGGGGAACAGGCTATAAAGCTGTTCCAACTGAGCAATCTTAGCGCCTCTGGATGCTGAAAGCAAAAACGTAGGTAGGTGTCAGGGTCCATACTGCAGTGCTTTTCCCTTTCTCTGGGGAAGGAGCTGGCAGTAACTGCCTGAAGCTAACAAAGCAGTTACAGAAAGCAGACCAGACAAAAATCAGTGGCCATAGATAACATCTTCCCATCAATCACTGCAGTTTTGCATTGCAAGGCCTTTTACCTGTAGTGCCACAGGCTGGTCTCCAGCCTTTCCTTCATCCCACCTAGTCAAGTGCCATTTGCTCAACCATACCTCCACCACCAGCACGGCAGTGACAAACCATAACAGCAAACTCATGTGCATCTTGTCCATTCCATTTTCATGTTCTGCCCCAACTGCCTGTCACAGTTTTCTCTTGTAAACTCTTGGGGCACACAAAGCTACACATCTGTGCATGTGTAAGGCTCAGGCCTCCATTAGCCTCAGGTCACTACAGACATTAAGGATAGCATCACATTACCCATCACATTACCAAAAAGTTAGATTTCTTTCTCTGGTCAGGCCTGGTGGCTATTTGAAAAGATGAGTTGTGGATTTTTAAGCCAACCACGTATTTTTAATTCCTTTTTCTTTATGTGGAGAAACCCCTGCAGGGTTTTTCTGCAGGGCTCCTTTGCAACTGTGCAAAGCTGCCAGAAAGTGATCCCTGAGAAGCATTTCAGTAGCCATTGGAGGCAGGGCAGTGACACAGGGACACTCACAGCAAGATACAGAGTGCAGAATTCAGGGCACTCAGACTTAACCCAAGGACTGAATACCCCAGAAGCAGCACAAATGTGAGCAGCACCTCACATTAAATACAGTATAGTAAGTATAGTATATATGTCTTCCAGGGCTCAACTCAAGGAGTTCACATGTTGAAGTTCAACATGCAGGACTCTGGAGGGGGAGAAGCAGCAGCTGGAAAACACCTGAGGAGAGTGGAAGCACAGCTTCCCTGTGAATCCTTCCAGGGCATGGAGTCCCTCCTGGCCTAGCACCACCAGCATCCCATCCTTCAAATCAACACAGCACTGTAATTTTCATCTGGTACTAAATTATCCCTTTGCATTACTCCCTTTCCCTGCAAAAGTGAGAGAAGCATAGAGGCTATCTGAATGCTTGGTAGTTTTATGTAGCCCACAGGCTGCTCTGAATACAGAACTGTTTCTCTAGGCCCATCTCATGATAGAGATATTCCCTACATGGGAGACCGTATCAGGAGTGGGAGTCAGCATACAGCCTTGCACACAAACTGCTCTAGAGGAAGAAAGGTTTTAATCGGTTCTTCCCTGCTAAAGGAGCTGCACCCAGCCCATAATCATCCCTCCCAATACAAGCAAGTATGTGGGCAGAGAGCTCAGTGCCTTTTCCCCCCTGCAAGGGCACCCCACCTGCAGCTGTTCACCTAGATAAGGCACCAACAAATTATGGAGGCAAGGTAGAAAATAATTTCTACAGCTCCGTGTGCAAGATAATTTATACCATCTGCTTCTGAATCCAAACAAGAGCACTGCTGCAGCCTTTCTAACCTGCTGCTCTTCCTGCACAGTCGTCACCATTTTCTGGCTGCTCAGGGAGCTTCGGTGAAAAGGAAACACAATGATGAACTTCAGGCTGGCTATTAGCAGATGCTTGTCTGGACTGCGATAGAGATCATCGCTTGTTTGGTTGCCTGCAGTCTCAGAAGAGGGGTCAAGGGTTGAAGTAGGGTGACACAGATGGTATTTCTGCTTTCATCCAGCAGTTCTGGAAGGATCAGCAGTCAGGTGTGAGAGGGAAAACAGGACAGCATTGTTTCTCAGGTATCAAATTAGCAGTCCTTGTAGAAGTGGGACTAATGTGCCAAGGAAAAGTGACTCAGATGTAGTTTGCTTGTGTCATATACTCGAAGTGGGAAATCCTCTTTGTGTATCTGCCATGCATTGCCAAAGTGTAGCAAGCCACCCTGTTTTTTAAGTCTCAAAATCTGTCAAACCTTAGTGGAGTGAGCTGGGGTTAGACTCTCCTCGCCTCTACTTGGTTGCCTGAGGCATGGATTAGCATCTTTCTTTCACAGCAACCACCTCTGTCTCTTGCTCTTTCTCGTGTGTACTCCTTCCTCAGTGGTATCACAGCTTCCTACTCACTGTGAACCCTGAATTTCTCACCTACAACTGGGCCCTAGTTTCTACTGGCAAAAGTTAGGGAACAAGACAATACCTACTTCAAGGTAGGATAATAGTCCCCAGGGTATCTGCCTGGTCACACCTGATTTTTTNCATTCTATGATTCTATGTTGTGGTAAGCACATTCAGAGTCTGACACTTCTCTAACTTGGCTGTCTCCAAGAATAGGGTGGATTGTCCTTTGGAAGTCCCACGTCCCTGTCGGGCACTGGAGTTACAGAAGACGTGTCCCTCTTTCCTCAGTAAATGATTAGATGAACAACTCTGATGCACAAGGACAGTACACTGCCTGCCGTGTGGGCTGAGGCATGTTGTGATAAGTCGTGGTTCATATCGCGATGCAGGCTATGTCTGAGCCGCTCAGGCAGAGCTGCCCAGTGCTGACTGTCTGTGCTCAGTGCCTCCTGCCAGGGAAGGTGCAGAGAGACAGCAGCAAGCCAGCGAGACAGCATCAAGCCCTTCAGGGCACTCGCGGTGCTCCTGCTGCCACTGGTCTTCCCTCCAAGAGCCCATCTGCTCCTCTTCCTCCCTCCCTCTCATCTTATGCAAAGCAGCTCATTAGTCCCATTAGCAGCCGAGCACTATCACTGATTGTTCATCAGTGATTCCTTTGTCGACCTCCATCACTCCTGTTGAGCCTCATTAGCGCTGCTAGGAAGCAGGGGAGCTGTTGGGATATTTATAGGAAGGGTGGAGTGTTCTTTACACTTTATTGATCTCTAATATCCCCTCTCCTCTCTCTACCTCTCCCTCTATCCCAGTCCTCCCTAGAGAAGGGCCACCCCAGGGCCCCCAGGAAAGGACTAGAGTGATAGCTTTGAGTCAGGAAAGTGGGGAAGGTGAGTTAGAGATGTTCAGAGGCTCAGTCCATGGCCAGGAGCCATAGGGTTGGGTACCTGTAGGGGAGTGGCTGAGCATGTGCCCTGTGCACATAGGTATCAGCTGGGATAGCTGTAGCAGCCAACAAATGAGTGCAGAGATCTCAGACTCACAGAATGTATTTGGTTGGAAGAGACCTTCACGATCACCCAGTCCAAGCTTCAACCCAGCACAGCAGAAGTCATCACTAAACCATGTCCCTGTGTGCCAGGTCCACACATAATTTAAACACCTCCAGGAATGGCAACTCCACCGCTGCCCTGGGCAGACCATTCCAGTGTTCAATAACCCTTTCAGTGAAGAAATATTTCCTAACATCCAGCCTGGCTCAGCTTGTAACTGTTTCCTCTGGTCCTGTCACTTGCCACCAGGGAGAAGAGACTGGCCTTCTCCTCATTCCAACCACCTTTCAGATAGTTGTAGAGAGGAATAAGGTCTCCCCTCAGCCTCTTCTTCTCCAGACTGAACAACCCCAGCTCCCTCAGATGCTTCTTGCAAGACATGCTCTAGGACCTTCACGAGCCTCATTGTCCTTCTCTGGACGTGCTCCAGCATTTCTATGTCCTTCTTACAGTCAGGGGCCCAGAACTGAACACAATATTCAAAGTGGGGAGGTACACATCTCAGCTACAAACACAGCAGCTTGCCCATTGTGGTATGTCAGGGGCTAGATGTGAATGCATCTCCTTGCAGGACATCTCCCTGCCTGTAAGCTGATGGAGAGCTGCATCACCATCCTGACAGCCCCACAGGGAGCAACCACCTTGGTTACTTACAAGAATATTCTTTCATGCAGCACTTAATTACGAAGGCAAATAGATAAAGGCTAATCATTCATTCTAACACAGGAGAGAATAATCATTCTGATGGCAGGAGATACTCAGCCTTTCTGGCAGGAGGATAGTGTGGGGAGGAGGAGGCTGAAGCAAAGCCATAGGACAAGGAGAGGAGGAGAAAGGAGGAACAAAATCCTAAATCAGTTGCCTAATACAGACACTTTTATGACTTCATAAATGGAATATACATAGTGTCAGCAATCTTTGCCTTACAGCATCACGAGGATACCTTCCCTAGTCATAGCCAGAGGCCCTGATCATCCCAGCAGTCAAACTGGGTAACATTTTAATAATGCCTTTCATCTCAAGATCACATCTTCCTTCCAAAGAGTCCCAAGGACTTTTACTAACCTTTCCAGACACTTCATTCCTGTCCTGTGGTACTGAAATGGAGCCTCTCCCTAAGAAGGATGAGCCAGCTCCACCACTGTGCAGGAGTTTTGGACAGAAAGCAGTGACAGCCTCTGTGTCCCTCAGAAACCATGGGGAAGGCATAAGCATGTGTTTGAGGAGGGGGATTTCAAAGCAGCGGAATGTGATTGCAGAGTATGGAAGCTGGCCAGGAGCTGTAGCCAAGTTCTCTGCTAATGTGTGTAGTTAGCAGTGGGGAGCTGTAAGAAATGGTGCTGGTGATTCAGAGCGTGGCAGCTCTCCCTCTGCCTCCTGTGTGTCACACCTCTACAGGCAGTCAGACTGGGGATGGCTCTTGAAAGAGGCTGCAAGCCAAAGTCCTGACATGGGTAGCTGTTCCAGACCAATACCCTAAAACCAGGTTATTGATCCAAACGTCTTGGACAAAATCCAGTTTTGGGACCTGGCATCACATAGTTCTAAATGCTCCTTTTGGGTTTCAACTAAGTCCCACTACTTTCCTTCTTCCTTCAGAATGTTGCCTTGCTAGGAGCAGAGCCATCTCTGCCCTGCTTCTTCCACACTCTCCCTGAGTGTCTGCTCCTTACCCACAGCTGGTGTGGGTGAAATGGTTCTCCTGCTGGAGCTGTGATACCTACTAGACTGTATTACACTCAAAGCTGTCTGGCACCATGACCAACAAAGTGCTGCTCTGTACTGCTCCTGGTGAGGAGTCCTCTTTCATCCTCACTGAGGATGGTGCTGGCTGACAGACATGAGGCTGAGTTGGCCTTCACTCTCTGGAAAGTGCTGCTCAGCTTTGTCCTGTAGATGTCAGAGAGAATCAGCATCCTCAGCAGACATTTTATGAGGACCATGTGAGACTTGACAGAGCCCTCTAACCCATAAATGTCAGGAACTGACCCTTGCCTTTCTCAGCCAGTTGACTGCTGCAACAGCAACCCAAAACTGTCGGGGAGCATCTGCCCTCCTACACAGAGACCTCTCTCTCTGCCTCCCTAAGTAGCAGTATAGATTTCCCTGCCCTTTGCAGCTGAAGGCCACCATGCATACAGTATTATGTTTATGTATCTCCTCCACCCACCTCATTCCTGCATCTCTCCACTTTCAACTAATTTAATTGACTGCTCTGGTTATGAATAATCATGGTGTCTAGGCACCAGGAGTAATACTTAGCACGATATTGCCACTTTCACACCCCAGAGCTGTGCAGACATTAACTAATGCTAACTCTAATTAGCTGCAGCTCACTGGGAAGTAGGTAAGCTTGATATTGGCCCCCTTTTTTCAGCTGATGGCACTAAGACTTTTTCAGCTGATGACACTAAGACTCATAAGGCCTTAATTCCTTGTCTCTGCTGTTGAGGTCAGCAAAAGGACCAGGAGGAATATGGGCAAATATCTTTTCTAGATTGTTTCACCATCCAAAGGGGATTCTGACCTCCCAAACAGCATAGAATCATAGAATGGTAAGGTTGGAAGGGACCTCAAGGATCATCCAGTTCCAACCCCCTGCCATAGACAGGGACACCTCCCACTAGTACAGGTCACTCAAGGCCTCATCCAACCTGGCCTTGAACACCTCCATGGAGGGAGCAGCCACAACCTCCCTGGGCAACCTGTGCCAGTGCCTCACCACCCTCACTGGAAAGACCTTCCTCCTAACATCCAGTCTAAATCTCTCCTCTGCCAGTTTAAACTCATTGCCCCTCATCCTGTTTGCCCCAACCATATCTTGGGAGCTGAGGACTGGCATGCCACAGCACCTTCAGAAGTGCCTGTGCTGTGCTCAACCAGCAAGGAATCTTTCCCCTCCATTAAACTTGCCTTCACTTGTTGTCATCTCTCCCAGAGCATCCAACAGCATACAAAATGACACCAGGACCCAAAAGAGTTTTCCCAAAGCCACAATCATGCATTAACAGGACACAAGCTGCCCCCTTTCTCCCATTTTCCCACCTGAAAGGTGTTGAATGAAATGGCAAAATTCTGTGCTAGAAGCCATAGTCTGAGTCAAAAGTAGTGCTCTGAAGTTCTGCCATGGTCTGGTTAGCAATTTCTGGAGAATCTGCACAGTTTCCAAATGCTACAATTCTTCTTTTAAACAAAGCATGACCCTCATGCAGGAACATTGCAAGTTTAGATACTGTGAGTCACTGCTATGCTATTATGTCCCCAAAAAGTGCCTGTACTTTCTTTGCTTTCCCTCCTGGTTCTTCTTCTTCACTAAAACCCAAAGCTATCTAGAACTTCAATATTTCACACAAGGAAGATCTTATTTCTTCCTTCATTCCTGCTTCTTTGCCTCACAGCAGACCTTTCAGCAAGGTTGTCAGAAATACTAGTTGATGGACACTCTTCAAGACTGGTTTAGGACAGATTCTCCACTAGAAAACTGCTAACTCAGGCAGTTACTCTGCCTCAAAGTTCCTTCAAACCACTTCTATCACCAGCAGCCCTCATCTTCATTCCTCCTTGGGAATCACACTCTTCTGCCTGCTCTGCTGTGGTACCTTCCTACCCAGAGGTGGCTGCATTTCTCTTAAGGATGCATCTACTGCAGCTTCCTTCACTGTAGTGCTTGGAAGGCAGCTGCAGCTTTGAGCTGTCCCCACATTTGCAGAACAAGAAATCAGGGTCTCCTGCACACACTCTGTGAAAGTTTCTCTGCTTAATGTTGTGTTTACAAGGACAGAAAATGTTGGGGAAATAGCACAGCTGAAGTTACTGCTGAAAAAAATAGGTTTGTTAAGCAGTAGGACTGGATGGGAAGAGGGGTCAAAGGTAGTGCTGGCTGAAGCTGGTGATTCCTGAGTGGAACAGTGTACCACTGCACAGTCCTCTTCTTTTGTATTGTTTTGCTGCCATATATAACCCAGGTGCACTCAGCTCTGGGGAATGGTAGGCAGTTATGGTCCCTGCTGCCCAGGAAGGAAGAGTGGAGTCAAGAGATGGCATAGAGAAGAACAACTAAAAGGGCTAAGAGAATGGAGCAGTGACCTTGGGAGGAGAAGCTGAAATGGTTGGGGCCTTTGCTTTGGGAAAAAGAATATTATGAAACTTTAAAGGCTCAGCAAGGCAGCGGTTAAGGTGAAAGCAGAACTTTTGCTCACCAAATGCCACAGTGCTGGCAGAGTACATAGCAAAGGCATTGCTGAAAGCAGCCAGGCTCCAGTGCTGTTCCTGCTGGCACCATAGGACAGCCAGAGCTGGGCTGTGGGGACCATTGCTCTGACTCTGGATTTTATGTCACACTTGTATGATGCATAGCAAGTGTGCTTTCATGTGGGCTTAGCCTGTGCAGAGACATAGCAGACAAATGAAAACCTGTGACCATCCAGTTGCAGCAAGCACCAGACACCTCCTGCCTCTAACCCAGTCACACTTCAGTGTATGCAACAGACAGACAGCAGGACAGGCAGGATGCTCCTTTATGCAGCCACAGAACTGCTGGGTGTTAACTACAGCTGTAGCCTTGCAAAGCAGGACTTATGCTTGAAGTCAGCAGGGCTGTGGCTGAGCAAAAGGGATAAGAAAGGACATCAGGGACTTCAGACACTAATGTTATCTGAGCACTCTGAGGTGCTTAGAGACAGGACAGAGGAGAAAATTGCAATCAATTCCAGTTTCCTTGGGAAGATGAGCATTGGGTGCAGCCAGTAGCAAGGAGTCATCCACCAACTGGAATGAAGGCTTTGCTTCCCCTTATTGCAATAGCCCAGCCCTTATCTCCTCACCAGATGTATTTTATAAGCAGTACTCAGTCTGACAGCTGTCTTGCAGCTCCCACATGAGTTAGAGCCAGAGTTTACAGAGAAATGAAGATAAGGAAGAACATACATAATATGTAGTTTCCCTCCCATCCTTCACAGCCTACCTTCCTAATACTGCCAACACACCTTTGCCTCAGGACCACAACCATACATCAGGGCTTGTTCATTCAGCATAGTATGTATAGCCTTTGGTGACAGAAAATATCATATGTGGAAGCAGGTGGTAGAGAAAGAAAGAAGCAGAGGAGGAGAGAAAATTATCCCTCCTTCAGTTACATTCTGTATGGAGAGGAAAGTAGTGTTAAATTGAAGAGCTTTAAGAATTAATTTAAGCACAGGCTTTGGAGCACACACCTACCTTCACAGGGCTGTGTGTGAACATTCCATATTCCTCATGCAGAACAACATCTTTCAGGGCTTATCACACTTTGACTCCTTTGCTAGGAACCAGAGAGCTCTGCTGCTGCACAAATCTCAGCTAATGTAACACGGTTCAATGAGAGACCTTATTAAGGGAGATGATTTTATTTTAAACCACTGATTTCATTCCCATTCATTCTTTCTTACCCATATACTGTCAGGCACCAACAGATGTGTGCCTATATGCTCCAGCCAGGACTCCTTGCAAAGCCATGGGTACAAGGGACACAAGCTAATGAAACATCACATCTCCAGAGTCCCTCTTAGGCAGGTGACCATGGGCTGTCATTGGATCTGCCTTTTGTTCATTTTCAGGGTTCACAGTGATTAGGATCTTTTGTCTCCCTGCCCTGTTTCACATCTCAAAAGTATTAGGAAACATTGTTGATTTTACTCATTCTCTTTAGTTTCCTTACCTGGGTATCTTTAACAGCTCCAGGCTTGTCCTTTATCTTACCTCTTAATGGCTTCAGTCTGTCTTTTGCTTAACTCCCAGTCTGGGTGTTTTGATGTGCTGTGATCTTGATAATCTCCTATCTTAGGTGTCATCAACAGCTGTCATTCCTGTCCTTCTGCCACATCCCCTGGTGCTGCTCATGCCCATCCATTCCACTCTCAATGTTTCTGTTAGATCTCTACGATAGCTCTGGCGAAGGCACAGGCCCAGCCCACACACCTTCCATCACTATGCTTAGAAGATCCTATCATAGAGGACAGACATTTCAAATGCATGGCATATTTAGCTGAAGAAAAGCTATTTCACTCATTGCTGAGTCTTGTGTCTGTTAGAAACTTGATCTGACTGCACAGTAATCTGGTACAGAGAGTTTGGCAACAGGACTTCAGACACCAAGAGACATGTGGGTGTGCAGAAAACCTTTCCTGTGTCTGCCCATTGTCAGGTGTGGACTACAGGCTTGGGTAATTAGCAAATGTGTGGGAGAAAATCCACATTTGGCCAAAAACAGTGGCACATCAGGCTTTCAGTAGCTTCTCCTTACAGATCAATTCAGGATCCTGCTGTGAGGGATGGAATGAGGTGCAGAGTTACTGGTGTACATGGAGTTTGTGAAGATCACAGTATGACCCCTGACAGGCACCTACATGCTGGCATAAATCTTCTCTTAAGGACTGTGGGACCCACCTTCCACACAGAAGCAGCCAAGAGCAGAACTGACATCACCACAGCTTCTCTCTAGCCCTGTGCTCCATTCAACAGCTGAAGATGGAGCTCTGGGCTGTGCCAAGGTAACACACAAGTGAGACCACTCACTTCAGGAAAGCTGGGTTTATTCATCCAGCCCTGAGGGTAGGTGTCTAAAATGTTAAGACATCTGGGCCAGCCTTACTTGTGTTGGGTTTGGGTCCTGAAGCCCATCACATCAGCATCTGCACCTTATCAACAGGGCTTCCTTGTGCTGCACACAGTCCCTCTTCCCAAACAGAGTCCCCAGCACTTCTTAACAACTCAAAATACAGAATCTGATCTGGTCAGAAATGAGCTGCAGTTGTGTGCATCAGATTGCTAAGGAATTGTGCTATCAGATGGGGATGTTGTGGTTTACTGTTAGCAGAAGAGATTGCTTGCACTGTAGGAGACAAAAAGTTAGTGTTTGAGGCTGTGCTATAATGTTGTGGGGTTTGTGGTGGTTTTTTTTTTCCATCAGTACTTGACAGCCAGCATTAGAGTTAAGGTTACACTGTGCCTAGGACAGCATGGTGAGTAAGACACATTGATCACTGACTGTGCCTAAGCAAGGTCTAAATGACCTTCTGAGTCTCTTCCAACCTGAATCTGTGGTTTTTACCCTCAAAATACAGTGATTGGTTTCAGTTCTGGAAGAACTGTACTCTGAATTTATCACATGTACAATAAAGGGATTTCTTCCTTTGCAGCAGTAATCCCTAAAAAAACTTCAGAAGCTCTTATGCAGCTGACTATTAACCTGGAAGAGATGTGGTGGAACACATAAGAATAAAAGAGCTTAGATTTACAAGTGAAAATAAATGAGAACCAGCAGCACCCAGGAATGCAGAGTGGGTTTGAAGATTTTAATAGAGTTGAGAATGATTTAACTCCCTTGTGATCACTAGAATCACAGGAGGTGTCTAAAATGGCTCAAATAAAATGCTACTACTTTGGAGGCAGTGAGCCTTTCCCACTCCACCAGGCACTCTCTCTGTTCACCAGCACTGAGAGGAAATCTCTGGATTTTCTGTAGGTAAGAAGAGGTAGCATTAGCAAACAGAGGACATGCATGGAAAGCCTGACTTAATTACATTTAAGACTAAGCTCTCCTGGGAAATATGGCAATGCAGAACTGATCTTATCCTGACTATCCTAAATTCTGCCAGTGTACAAGGAGCTTTAGGCAGGTGTCCTGTTCTGAAGAGGATTAAATCAGATCAGTCATGGCATTCAGATTCCTGCCTGGTCATCACAGACATCCACACAAGCATTGCTGTGTTTGGGGACTACAGGATGCTTCCAACAATCTCTTTGGAACTTAAGACCCATAGTATGCCACCTTGTAATGTGCAATGATAGACAGGACCTAAGTGCTGTAAATTTTTGTGGCTCTCTGCATTACCTGGAGAAGAGGAGGCTCAAAGGAGACCTTATTGCTCTCTATGACTACCTGAAAGGAGGTTGTAGCCAGGTGGGGGTTGGTCTCTTCTCCCAGGTACCCAATGACAGAACAAGTCTCAAGCTGCACCAGGGCAGGTTTAGGCTGGATGTTAGGAAGAAGTGTCATGGAAGCAGGGAATTAATGTGGCCAAGTCAGGAATTATAAAAAAAGAACTATTTTATTTTCCTGAAAGCTCTGCCCTCAAACTCTATACAGAACTAGTTTAGATTTATTTACAGGTTCTAATTTGATCAGGAATTCTTCAACAGAATGTTATGAACACATTTAGAGATTTAGGAAGTCAGGAAATGGGAAAGGCTGACCTATAAACACAGCTTCACCCCACTATCAATCAGGCTGAGCAGAGAATTAAGGGACCAGCAGGCTTTATTCACAGAGGTGAGATAGGTATTCAATGATGATCCCTTGCTGGATTTCTCTGTGGCTCAGCTGCCTTCTGATGCTGCAAGCAATATCCAATAGTCTGGATCCACATAGCAGAAGTCCAAGGAGGCTGGAAAAACCACCAGAGTCAGAAGTGTCTCAAGACATGACTGCCACAAGACAGGGATCCGTGGAAGCGATGCTGCCTCAGCAGGGGAGAGCCAAAGTGCTTCAGGTCTGCCCAGTTTGGAATAGCAGCCAGGAAGTCGCCTGTAGTACGGTCCAAGAGCTCCTGGGTCTGGGTGTTGCAGGCAGCTCTCTCTTAAATACAGCCCCAGGACTTGCCAAGCTTGCAAATTTCCACAGAATGGTGCAAAACTGGGGAGAGGTGTCCAAAAGCAGGGATGGTGCAAAACCAAGAGCTGTGTAAAAAGGTAGGAGCCGTCCAAAAAGCGAGGACAGTCCAAAACTGAAGCTCTGTCAAGGCAGGTACTCTTCTAAGGTGGGCACCTCATGCCTTCTCCCTTGCTCTCTTTATGCTTTTGTAGACAAAGTGTCCATTTGCCAATTGACACTGGGCACAGAAACACAGCCAACCACCAGCCCAATTTCCAGGGTGGTCTTCCACACAGGTCAGCACATGTGTGGGGAAAGACCTTTTGCTGTTCCCCCTTCACACCTGCAGGGCAGGGGGGGGAAGCAGGTTTTTGTGCCACCTTCTCCTCCCCATTCCAACCCAGGGCAGGGTGGGGAGTGAAGAGAAAGAAGGAATTTGGAGTGCTCTGGAACAAGAAGTTCTTCACAGAAAGAGTGATTGGTGTTGGAATGGGCTATCTAGGGAGGTGGTGGAGTCACCATCCCTGGAGGTATTTAAGAGGAGGCTGGATGAGGCACTTAGTGCCATGGGTTAGTTAATTAGAAGGGTTAGGTGATAGGTTGGACTGGATGATCCTAGAGATTTTTTCCAACTTGGTTAATTCTGTGGTTCTGTGATTCTGTAAAAAGGGAATTTGTTAAAATTCCCAGCTGATCCTAGGAGGCATCATGTCTGCTCCCTCAGAGAAGGGCTATAAAGGAGTTCAGGCATCTAGTAAGAAAATTAGTAAGCTCAGAAGGTGCCTTGATTATGTGAACAGGACACATAAAAGGTATCTGAATCTCTACCCATCAAAGGTATCTGAAGCTCTACCACCACTCAGATCTGCATCCTGCCCTCAGCTGTGACTGACTCCAGTGATGCAGAGAAAGGTGGAAAAGAAACAAAATTGAGAAGACAGAAGGGAGTAAAGACTTTAAGTTCTGACAGTTGCAGAAACATTAAACAGTAACCCTGACACAAAATAAATATAGTGGAAACAAAGAGAGATTAAATTTCCTTCCAAAGCCATTTGATTAGCCACCATAATGGAGAGCTAAGTACTTGTATTTCAAAATTATCTCCTCTCTTCAGGAAACCAGTGAAGGGGCACTGGAACAGGCTGCCCAGAGAGGTTGTGGCATCTCCTTTTGTGGAGACTTTCAAAACCCACCTGGATGCATTCCTGTGCCACCTGCCCCAGGTGATCCTGCTTTGGCAGGGGAGCTGGATGCAATGATCTCTAGAGGTCACTTTCAACCCCTAACACTGTGTGATTCTGTGGTTCTGTAATATGTAACCTGAAAATGAAAGCTAAATTGAGGTTCCAAGGAAAATTCTCTTTTTCAGCAATATCTGTGTAGCCTGCTATACTAACTGTGCACTTCCTTAGCCTCAAGCTGCAATTTAAATATCTTGAAATGGAGTAAGAACTGGGCCAGGGGAAAAGAACTCTGACTCTGGCTGTTTTCTCCCACCTTTGGGCAGCACTCAGCACTGTTGTTAGATTTTGCTCCCCAGGCTTTCAACCATTACCATTCTGGTAAAAACTCCAAACAACACAGCAACTGCCAAATGCTATTGCAAAGAAAAGGTTAGATAAGCAGTGCATAACCTCACCTGGAATTTGGCAGAGGAACTAGAAATAACCTCTGCAGCACTGGAAAAAGCAGGAGGGTCTCTTGATATCTTTTCTAGAGCTACATTAGCTAAAGCACAGGTGATCCACTACAAGCCCACCATAGGGTGGCTACCTACATTTCCCTTGAAAGCTCCACATCCATGCATGGATCAGGGCAGATCTGCCCAAAAACAAGTCACAAAGTTGCAGCTCAGTGCCACAGAGACTGGAAGTTTAAAAATAATTGGGGACATAGTTGTGTACAAGGGGAAATGTTGAGAAGGAGAATTTGAGGACAATATTTGCAGAGTCTAAATGGTTTGCTTTGGTGCCTGGAGGGGGAAGAAGGAGAAAAGGATTCCCATTTGGGAGTTTTGTTGTTGTCTCAAGGTGTGTAGTGCATGCCAAGGCTGGAATAGATCAAAGTTTATTGCAGCTTCCATATGCTTAATGACCAGCTGTGGAGGGAAAAAAAAAAAACAACAAAACAAACCAATGGAATGACATGGGGGTTCTCCACTGTCTGTGGATTTGGTGAGTTCCAGACCTCCCTGAATAAATGAAAAGAAAAAAGCTACAAGAAATTGGACATGAAAGCAGCAGGGAGAGAGGCACATCAAATATTACCTTCAAGTTTGCACAGCAGCCTGTTGTACTCTCTGGGAGTACAGCTGGGCAAGGAGAAGAAGCTCTATTCTGGAGAGGATTTCAGTATTTGTCATTATGTTGGAGTGGGATGCATCCCAGTTCAGAACAAATCTTCATCTGTCACAGGAAGTTGTCTTCCTCTCTGAGAGGAAGTCTCTGAGAGAGTTGGGGCTCTTCAGCCTGGAGAAGAGAAGGCTTTGAGGAGACCTTATAGTAGCCTTTCAGTATCTGAAGGGGGCATACAGGAAGGCTGGGAAGGGACTATTGACAAGGTCTTGCAATGACAGGACGAGGGGCAATGGGTTTAAACTGGCAGAGGGGAGATTTAGACTGGATGTTAGGAGGAAATTCTTTGCAGTGAGGGTGGTGAGGCACTGGCACAGGTTGCCCAGGGAGGTTGTGGCTGCTCCCTCCCTGGAAGTGTTCAAGGCCAGGTTGGATGAGGCCTTGAGTGACCTGTACTAGTGGGAGGTGTCCCTGCCTATGGCAGGGGGTTGGAACTAGATGATCCTTGAGGTCCCTTCCAACCTTACCATTCTATGATTCTATGATTCCTATTTTTGAGCAGGCCAGCCAATGGACAGCCAATAGACTAAAGAAGCCTGTCTCTGTGCAAGTGAAAGGTGGCTTGCTGCTCAGGTGGGCTGAAGGGGAGGGACATTTCCCAGAATGGCCATGAACTTGTGAGCCTGACCTGACAGGTAGCCTCCATCAGGATGCACATTGAGATCAAAACTGCTTCCATGATCCTCCAACCTGGAAGATCCCTAAAGCAGAAAAAATAATCTGCTCGAATTCTAGCTATCCTCAAATGGGAAGCTCTCACCAGCTGTTATCAGTATCCTGCCAGGCCCTATCTTTAAGTACACAGCAGGACTTTTTCTGATGTACAGCAAGGAGCTACTGAGTGGAAAAGCCTTATAACCCAGCCTATTGCAATTGACTGAGGACCTGCTGAGGTGTCAGGAGTCCGGTCCACATCCAAGGAAAGCCAAATGTTCTCTCTGACACAGAAAGCTGCTTCAATCCTGTTTCAAATGTCTCAAGCAACCTAACATCCCTGCTTGGCCATTTGGGTGACCCATTTTCTAAAGGTAGCCCAGGGATTTAGCTAACACAATATACTGCAGTAAAATGCAAAGGCCTCCCTACCCTGAGTCTCTCCGTGGTCATGAGCACTCTATAAAATCCTAGACACATTAAATTATACAGACAGTATGAGGAACAAGTTAAGTGGTAGTGTCAACCAGACTGGTACATCTCATTGCTTAATTAACCAGTAAGTCACCATGAGCAGCAGAGCTGTCCCTTGTAATATTTGTAGTAGATGGGGAAAAGTTGCCTTGAGAGGCTGCTATGGAGCACAGGCAAATGCTAGCATAGCCCTTTCCCTCCTGATGTTGCACTTGCTTCCTACTGCCTTGAGTAGTGGACAAGATCAAAAGCTAAACACATCTAAACAGTGCTGGAAGCTACTCAGGAAGGAAGCCTAGAGACAACATCAGGTGAGGCTGGAATCACTGCCCTGCTGCAGCAAAACAGAGCCTTTCTCTGCCTGCTGGCAGCAAGTGTCCCATCACACCAGTTGGTTGAAGCATGGCACTTCAGGTAAGACACTAACAGCCCAAGGAGTCTCTCTCCTTGGATCAGAAATAGTGTAGCCAGCAGGACTAGGGAAGGTGTTGTCCCTCTGTACTTGGCACTGCTGAGGTGGTATCTCAAATATTTGGTCTAGTTTTGGGCCTTTCACTACAGGAAAGAAATTTGGTTGCTGAGGCATNGTGTACAAGGGGAAATGTTGAGAAGGAGAATTTGAGGACAATATTTGCAGAGTCTAAATGGTTTGCTTTGGTGCCTGGAGGGGGAAGAAGGAGAAAAGGATTCCCATTTGGGAGTTTTGTTGTTGTCTCAAGGTGTGTAGTGCATGCCAAGGCTGGAATAGATCAAAGTTTATTGCAGCTTCCATATGCTTAATGACCAGCTGTGGAGGGAAAAAAAAAAAACAACAAAACAAACCAATGGAATGACATGGGGGTTCTCCACTGTCTGTGGATTTGGTGAGTTCCAGACCTCCCTGAATAAATGAAAAGAAAAAAGCTACAAGAAATTGGACATGAAAGCAGCAGGGAGAGAGGCACATCAAATATTACCTTCAAGTTTGCACAGCAGCCTGTTGTACTCTCTGGGAGTACAGCTGGGCAAGGAGAAGAAGCTCTATTCTGGAGAGGATTTCAGTATTTGTCATTATGTTGGAGTGGGATGCATCCCAGTTCAGAACAAATCTTCATCTGTCACAGGAAGTTGTCTTCCTCTCTGAGAGGAAGTCTCTGAGAGAGTTGGGGCTCTTCAGCCTGGAGAAGAGAAGGCTTTGAGGAGACCTTATAGTAGCCTTTCAGTATCTGAAGGGGGCATACAGGAAGGCTGGGAAGGGACTATTGACAAGGTCTTGCAATGACAGGACGAGGGGCAATGGGTTTAAACTGGCAGAGGGGAGATTTAGACTGGATGTTAGGAGGAAATTCTTTGCAGTGAGGGTGGTGAGGCACTGGCACAGGTTGCCCAGGGAGGTTGTGGCTGCTCCCTCCCTGGAAGTGTTCAAGGCCAGGTTGGATGAGGCCTTGAGTGACCTGTACTAGTGGGAGGTGTCCCTGCCTATGGCAGGGGGTTGGAACTAGATGATCCTTGAGGTCCCTTCCAACCTTACCATTCTATGATTCTATGATTCCTATTTTTGAGCAGGCCAGCCAATGGACAGCCAATAGACTAAAGAAGCCTGTCTCTGTGCAAGTGAAAGGTGGCTTGCTGCTCAGGTGGGCTGAAGGGGAGGGACATTTCCCAGAATGGCCATGAACTTGTGAGCCTGACCTGACAGGTAGCCTCCATCAGGATGCACATTGAGATCAAAACTGCTTCCATGATCCTCCAACCTGGAAGATCCCTAAAGCAGAAAAAATAATCTGCTCGAATTCTAGCTATCCTCAAATGGGAAGCTCTCACCAGCTGTTATCAGTATCCTGCCAGGCCCTATCTTTAAGTACACAGCAGGACTTTTTCTGATGTACAGCAAGGAGCTACTGAGTGGAAAAGCCTTATAACCCAGCCTATTGCAATTGACTGAGGACCTGCTGAGGTGTCAGGAGTCCGGTCCACATCCAAGGAAAGCCAAATGTTCTCTCTGACACAGAAAGCTGCTTCAATCCTGTTTCAAATGTCTCAAGCAACCTAACATCCCTGCTTGGCCATTTGGGTGACCCATTTTCTAAAGGTAGCCCAGGGATTTAGCTAACACAATATACTGCAGTAAAATGCAAAGGCCTCCCTACCCTGAGTCTCTCCGTGGTCATGAGCACTCTATAAAATCCTAGACACATTAAATTATACAGACAGTATGAGGAACAAGTTAAGTGGTAGTGTCAACCAGACTGGTACATCTCATTGCTTAATTAACCAGTAAGTCACCATGAGCAGCAGAGCTGTCCCTTGTAATATTTGTAGTAGATGGGGAAAAGTTGCCTTGAGAGGCTGCTATGGAGCACAGGCAAATGCTAGCATAGCCCTTTCCCTCCTGATGTTGCACTTGCTTCCTACTGCCTTGAGTAGTGGACAAGATCAAAAGCTAAACACATCTAAACAGTGCTGGAAGCTACTCAGGAAGGAAGCCTAGAGACAACATCAGGTGAGGCTGGAATCACTGCCCTGCTGCAGCAAAACAGAGCCTTTCTCTGCCTGCTGGCAGCAAGTGTCCCATCACACCAGTTGGTTGAAGCATGGCACTTCAGGTAAGACACTAACAGCCCAAGGAGTCTCTCTCCTTGGATCAGAAATAGTGTAGCCAGCAGGACTAGGGAAGGTGTTGTCCCTCTGTACTTGGCACTGCTGAGGTGGTATCTCAAATATTTGGTCTAGTTTTGGGCCTTTCACTACAGGAAAGAAATTTGGTTGCTGAGGCATGTCCAGAGGAGGAATGAAGCTAGTGATAGGTCTAGAGAGCTGAAGGAACTGGAGCTGTTTAGTCTAGAGAAAAAGATTGAGGGAAGATCATATCTATGTCTACAGCTACTTTAAAAGAGGTTGTAATGAAGTGGGGGTCAGTCTCTTGTCCCATAAAACAAGCAATAGGACAAGAGGAAATCAGTTGCACCAGGGGAGGTTTAGGTTGATTATTAGGAAAAATTTCTCCACTGAAAGGGTAGACAAGCACTGGAACAGGCTGACCAGGAAAGTGGTTGAGACATCATCCCTGGGGGGTACTTAAAAGATGTACAGATGTTATGCTTAGGGACATGGTTTAGTGATGGACTCAGCTGTGCTAGTTAATGAGTGGACTTGATCTTAAAGGCTCTCTCCAATGTAAATGATTCTATGATTCCTAATAGCTTCCCCCTCTTTGGCAAGGCAGACAAGCTCACCCCCCCCCCCTTCCACTTTTTGGGGGCTTTTAACATGTAATTAATTAGTACTCAAGGCAGAGTTTTATGTAAATTTTATTTAAATCCCAATCAGTGCTCTCATTTCCGTGCAGAGTTATTTTTACCATAGCATCAGCACTCAGGTGGGTAAGGAACAAAACTACCCAGGGGAGCAGAGCCTGACGTGCCCAGCCTGACAAAAAGACTGGGAGCACTGGGACCACAGGAGGGGCTGCCAGGTGACACAGACATGTCCCCAGTGAATAAGTCAGCACTTATGGGAAGAAGTAGGAGCAGTTGTGGTTGCAGGGCACTGCCAAGACCTAGCAGCAGTAGAAACGAGCAAGTCTTGACTGCGGAGCAGACTGTCTCCTGAGGACTGAATGCTCCTCCAGTGGGGAATGGCCTAATGCATGGGGATGTTGATGCTACAGCCACCAAATGGATGATGACAGCCAGCCTTAGAACTAGTCTGGATCCAGGAGGAGTGCTTATAGACTACATACAAAAGCAGGAAGTGTTGGCAGGAACCTCTTCAGTGGAGTCTTCCCAGCCAAGATCAGCTTCCTACTCACTGTAGCTATCTTGACAGGCATGCTGGGAATCTTCCACCTCTTTCTACCCAGATCCAAAGCCTGTGACCTTCTTTCTTACCCCATTTCTGTCTTTTGAAACAGTCATGGGAAGGCCTGTGGAAACTTCTGTCAGTAGCATTCACATCCTACAAGAGGAAGAGAAACCCATATCTTTCCTGGAACTGGATACCTGATGAGGTCAGCTAGATTCTCAGGCATCTCATCACAGTCACCCATACACAGTAACTCCTAGGGTTCCTTGGAAGCAGCATACTTGGCATCAGCCAGCACTGCCTACACTTGTTTATCAGTGCTAGGGCAGCTAGATATGGGGCTGAGCCTGCTGGGGTCAGTCCCTCTGCTACTAAGCTTGGTGGAGAGTCAAAACTGGGGGATGGAAGTGTTGCCATCCCTCTCTAGTCTGTGGAGAATGCAAAGATTCTTCAGCATCTCCCCTAGATCAATAGATTGAGACAGGTTACTGGGGACCACAAACAGGAACCAGTCACCAACCTGCGATACGACCACCCAGAAGAGGTAGGAGGACCAAGCAAGGAAGTCACAGCTTGCTGCAGATTTGGAAAGTGAGCTCATCCAGGTGATCCAGAAGCAGCAGATGAGTTAAAGCAGTGGGATCTGCTGTTCAGCAGCATAGGACAGCTGCCTCTTCCTTACTGCTGTTTCACAATCTCCCTGCCAGTGCTTCCTGTTTATGCTGCCTGCATTCCCCTTTTCCCTGGGGCAACCACGGTTCACTGAGGTCATAAAACAGTGAAATCTGTTCTACAGGAGAGCAGATTTTCAGCCACCACATTTGACTCTCCACAGGGGAGACAGCTTTGGGACAGCTTTTTAACTCCTCCCACTCGATCTGTAGCAGCAGTCAGGAGGCTGAGTCAGTGCAAGTGGCTGTGTTTCATGCTGGATGGATTCATGCTGTTGATTCTCTTTGCCAGTCAACTGTGCTACTCAACTCTTCAGAAAGCTACCAATTTGCTAAAGACACTTCCATCTTTGATTTCTACCTCGTGAATCCTTCTCCTGCCCTCAGTCTGGATAATTATAGTTTATTTCTCCGTGGAGGAGGAAGGAAAGGATTTCCACTGGAGACACAGTTAGCATCTGCTACCCAGACAAACAGCAAGAGTTCTGCCATTGATAAAGTCTCATAGGAATATATATACTCTCACTGGAAGGAAAAAAAAAAGGTAAAAAAAGCATGTCTTGATGAATTTCATGCTAAGTATGAAGAACCTCATGCTAATGCCACCAATGATGTCTGAGGCTTGACAAAGCCAAACCAAGTCTTTCCTAGGCTTGCTTGTGATCATCATCCATGCACAGAGAGAGTCTGTGCAACAGCTTTGGGGACATTGGAAGAACTCCAAGATGGTGTGATTCAACACCTAGTATTGCTTCATAACCAATTAGCTTTATTAGCTTTCCCTGCCACCCAGAGTCTTTGTGTGACAGCAGACAGATGTTCCCCAGGTGTTTGCAGACTGGCTTAGCTAATGCTTTCGGTAATCCAGACCTGCACAACAGCTGTATTAACAGATTTTGACATGATGCCATTAGTGTTACAGTGGATGGCAGGGAAGGATGAGGGGGAAGAGAGAAAAGAACAAATAAATAAATGTTAAGTTAGAGAGAAAAAGAAAAAAAAGAGACTAATTTCTAGGCTTTTCTCTCCATCCAGAACATGCAGTCCAGGCGCTGGCAGACAGTGCTTCCCATCTGTGCCATTCCTAGGGCAAAGGGGCAGATTCCACAACCAGCTCCATCCTGCCAAAATCCCCTCCTTCTCCCACCACCTTTGCCCCTCCCTTTGAAGTGTAATTGCATAGAATTCCAGTTGGCAAGGAAGCCTGTGCTGCAGGGATGCACACACACTTTGAGACCACAGTGAGGAGGGCGTTTAAGGTACAGAGAGAGGGAAAATGCATGGCAAAAGGCAGAGAGTGGGTAATACAGAAACACTCCCTTTTTTGTTCCTTCCTATGAGTCATGATGGGTCTGTTGTGTAAAACATATGCTGCTTGTACAGCTGCATAAAATAAGGCAGTGAGATCTAGGAGTGTTCATTAAAGGGCTGAATTCGAACCTTATTTTTAATCTCAGGCTTACTCCCTACCCATAATTAGGCCTCCAGTCAGTCATTGAAGCTCTATCTATGTGCCTTGCCTCACCCTTCAGAGAGGATTAAACCTTCTGCTCAAGGAGTTGTAAAGAACTGATTCTCTATCCATAAAGCCTCATGTCTTGCATCCGTCAAGAGATAAACAAACAATTTACATCTGAGCAAAATCTACAACAGACACAATGAGCCTTCCAAAATAAGGCAGAGAGAACCTGGGTCAAAAAAATCCCTTCACCTTTCTCACTGGGAGACAACATCACAGGTGAAGGCAAAACAGGTGAGACTGAAGAGAGAAAAGCCACCACCTTTGCCAGCAGTCATTGTTTCCATATTGGAGATGAGTTCAGGAACCTGGTGAGAGCTGCCCTTTTCTGAAAGCAGCTCAGTAAATGCAGCAGCATGACTTCAATTTACAGCCTTTTTATAACCCCTGGTAATACACTTTACAAATGAAACTCATGAGATTTATGGGATCATTACTGGCTTTTGAACACAACTCCCTTTGGGCAAAGTATGACCACTTCTGCACAGACACTGAGTAGGAAACTGTAGCATCGTTGCCCATGTGTCATTTGGCCAGATGTTCCTCACACCAGTTAATGTTTCCCTAAACCCATACACCAACAGATTTAAAATCCATCCTTTTAGAGTAACAAGCATTTTGACAGAAACCAGCAGATACTCCCTGAAAGGGCCACAGAGATTGTCACCACGCTATGGCTCAGCAAGTACATCTGCTTTCCACTACCTAAACATATTCTCTTCCTTTGTAAGTCAGCAGGACATAAATAATCCCCACCCAAACAGCACACCATAACTAAAAGCAGTGTCAGGGAGTGGGGCCAGGGGAGGGCCAAAAAGAGAGCTAGAGCACCTCCCCCGTGGGGACAGGCTGAGAGAGTTGGAGCTGCTCAGCTTGGAGAAGAGAAGGCTCCAGGGAGATCTTGTAGTGGCCTTCCAATACCTGAAGGGGCCCTACAAGAAATCCAGGAAGGCACTTTTTACAAGGACTTGCAGCAATAGGATGAGAGGGAATGGAATGAAGCTTGAGGAAGGCAGATTTAGATGGGATATTAGAAATAAATTCTTGCCAGTGACAGTGGAGAGACACTGGAACAGACTGCCCAGAAAGGTTGTGGATGCCCTCTCCCTAGAGATGTTCAAGGTCAGGTTGGATAAGGCTTTGAGCAACCTGGTCTAGTGGAAAGTGCCTCTGCCCATGGCAGGGGACTTTGGAAATAGATGATCTTTAAGGTCCCTTCCAACCCAAACCAACCTATGAATCTAAGACATAAGTCTTTGTGAAAGCTTTCCCTGTGCCTTCCATGAGAACGTTGCCTGCACCATTTCCCCCCTGCCTGGAAAGTTCCCTCATTTATCATTGATCATTATTCCCTGCTTGCACAGCTTTGCCCAGGCTCTCAGGAAAACAGGATGGCAATTTGAGGTACAGCTGATTTAGACATTATCAAAGGGGAAGTCACTTAGTCAGAAAAATTATGTAAGCCTGCATGTGTCTAAATGCTCCATCTCCACTGCACAGGAGTGGCAGGCAGCATCCTTCCCAGTGAGGTTTCCAGCCACGCTGGGATTAGTGCACAGTTTGCCTGCATGAGATGCTATCAGAGCAGCGAGGTGAAAGCAAAGCCCTCATGACTGCATCTCCCTCTGCCACACAGCAGGCAGCTCAGTTTGTCTGTTTTAACTTACTCCACCAACAACCCTAAAATCAGGACAATGCTCACTTAAGGCAGGGTTCTTTCAGACTCAGGGGAAACATGCATAGGAAGAGCCTGTGTTCCTATAGGCCATGAATCCCAAAACCTGTGTTTCCTACAGGCCATGAATCCCAAATCCTTCCCTTGTCTGGTGTTAATTACATGAAATCAGGAGTGTTAGATGGAAGAGCTCATTTAGGGAAACAGAAGATTGAATCATAGAATCAACCAGGTTGGAAGAGACCTCCAAGATCATCCAGTCCAACCTATCACCCAGCCCTATCCAATCAACTAGACCATGGCACTAAGTGCCTGACCCAGTCTTTTCTTGAACACCTCCAGGGACAGTGACCCCACCACCTCCCTGGGCAGCCCATTCCAATGCCAATCACTCTCTCTGTGAAGATTGTTCAGAAGGCTGTGGCTGATCACTGATTTATTAGCATCTAGCTCCACAGTTTCAGCTAAGCAAGAATGTCAGAGGAGGGGAAGCAGAAGGACCATGACCTCTACCCTCCATTCACCCAACTCCGTGGCTTAGTGTTCACAGCAAGAATTCTGCTCCCCAAGAAATGCTCCCAGGGAATACTGAGACCCTTATGAGTTTTGCTTTGCTCACAGAACAGGGCTGATCCAATGAAGGGGAGGCTTTGTACAAGCCTTTGGAGACATGGTGCACCACAGCCACTGTGAATTAGGGCTTTTGGCTCTAGCCCTCCCTTAATATATTGCACTGGGTTGGTTTGTCTGGCATAGCACAGACAATCAGTTGCCTTTTGGCTCTGTATAGCCTGTTATTTCCTTTTTATGCTGTCCTTGGCAAAAACTTTGCTACATAGACGGAAAACAAACTATTTGTTCCTGTATTGGAGAGGGTCTGGAGGGAAAAAATAGTGACAAACAGTTGTTCCTCCTCAAATTGCTGATAGAAATTCTCTATTCCAGCCAGGAGTACAAACCCCATTCTCGTCCCCCAAATGGCATAGTATGCCTCTTGCTGCTGCATGCTGTCCTGAAGGATGTGCTAAGACATCTCTACAGGACTGATGGATTGGCCACTGAGCAACCTAGTCTTTTTTGAGTGGTAGTTTGAAAATAAACCAGAGTGAACATTGTAGGTGAGGCAATTCGGTGATGGCCCCAGGAAGCACCCCAACAAAGTCAACTATCACAGTATCACAGTATAGCAAGGTTGGAAGAGACCTCAAAGATCATCAAGTCCAACCCACTACCACAGACCTCAAGACTAGACCATGGCACCAAGTGCCACGTCCAAACCTGCCTTGAACACCTCCAGGGACGGTGACTCCACCACCTCCCTGGGCAGCCCATTCCAGTGGGGAATGACTCTCTCAGTGAAGAACTTTCTCCTCACCTCCAGCCTAAACCTCCCCTGGCACAGCTTGAGACTGTGTCCTCTTGTTCTGGTGCTGGTTGCCTGAGAGAAGAAAGCAACCTCCTGCTGGCCACAACCACCCTTCAGGTAGTTGTAGACAGCAAGAAGGTCTCCCCTGAGCCTCCTCTTCCCCAGGCTAAACAATCCCAGCTCCCTCAGCCTCTCCTCATAGGGCTTGGGCTCGAGGTCTCTCACCAGCCTCGTTGCCCTTCTCTGGACACACTCAAGCACCTCAATGTCCTTCTTAAATTGAGGGGCCCAGAACTGGGCAGTACTCACTGTGCAATAGACTATCAAAAACCCAAACAAAAGCTTTAGAGAGTAATGGGGTGCCAGTGGTCACCCATTGGCCAAACCACACCAGTAAGGTAAGTGGTCACCATCCTGTGAAGGAAGTATAATTTTATCCAGCCATTGAAGTACTAAGGAGCTCATCTTGTTGAGGTGACTTAATGGGTCTAGAGTCAGACAAGACCAGAACCACTTTTATTAACCTTGTTGGTAGTTCATCTGAAATACAATCTCAATTCACATGTAATGTGGGGTGTGATGCCAGAAGACCTCCTGGATAGACACTAAGAACCTGCCTTAATGCTGCTCCTTTATGGAATGTGTGTCAGAAAGGGTAGCAATCCAGAGGTACAGAAACATTAATCTCCTAGCAGTGTTTCCTTTGCATGGTGCTTGGAAATTTCTGTCCTGCTCCTCCCCAAAAGTGGAATGTCTTACAATAAACACCATCAGCAACTCACCCACAGGGAGAGCTGCAACTGTTTCAAACAACCATTCATCTTAGCCTCCTACTCCACAAAAGAAAAAAAGAAACAAAACAGCTCTCCCTCCAAACCTTTCCTGATTACAGATACACCTACATTGCAACATGCAGGTGCAACTGCCACCCATAGAGAAAAATCCCTACTCATTTTAAACTAGGCTATGGGGGGGGGGGCAATCTAACCCCAACAGCAAACTCTCCTCCATCAACAGCCAAAGGGCACTAGCCCACCACAGCTAAGGTCTGTGCCAATATGATATAGGCAGACAAAATAAATTACTGCACTTACCAGAAGAATGCTCTCCCCAACCCAACCACAAACCTTCTGTGCAGAGATCTTGCATTTCTTTGCATGCTGTGCTGGATTAAGCCAGCACAGTGAGAGTGGACTGGAAATCTGACCCCTCCCAAGGGGAGGATCCCCAGATTAAAGTTTAGGCCACTCCCACTTCCTGCCCACAACTCTATTTAAGTGGTAGTCAAGCACCTGCCCTCTTTTCTGCTCCTGTCTTCGTCTCTGCAATGTCTCCTTGCAGCTGCATGTGACTGCACCTGCTGCTTCACATTGGGGCCTGCATCCAAGGAGCATCCATTTCAATCCAGGTAATCCACTGCCATTTGCCCTATTTTTTTATATATATGTTCTCTTCTCTTATATTTCTGTAAGCTCCTTTTCCCTTAAGTACCTTCTTTTTTTTTTTTAAGTTAAAATTGTTTTCTAACTTCCAAATCAGCACAAGGCTGTTCTTTGGTTGCTATACCCCTTTTACTCTTCTGCCTGATTTTGCACTATGGGGAGAAGGGGAGAGTGGAGGCATCCTAAATTCTGTTCTGTTAGGCTTGTGGGCACTGGGAAAGCTTAAACAGCAACACCTGCACCTGGACTTGCTGCTTTCTGTCATGATGTGACTGGCATTGCCACATCACTCTTTGTTTAGCATCTTACTAGTAGGTTCTGCTGCTCATTATAGTTGAGGACTCTTAGAGGGCTTGGCCCAACAAACCTGGCTTGCTTATGCCAGGCTGTAGATAGATCTTGTGTAGCTGTATCTGATTCAGCAGCAGCTGCACTGTGTCAGGAAGAAAGCCAATGGCATACTTGGGTGCGTTAGGAAGAGCGTGTCAGGCAGGTCAAGGGAAGTTCTCCTCCCACTCTGTAGACCACATCTGGAATAGTGTGTCCAGTTCTGGGCTCCCCAATTCAAGAGGGACAGAGAACTGCTGGAGAGACTTAAACAGAGATCTACAAGGATCTGGAGCATCTCTGATAGGAGACTGAAAAACTTGGGGCTGTTCAGTGTGGAGAAGTCTAAGAGAGTCCTTATCGATGCCTGCAAATAGTTGAAGGGTGGCTGTCAGGTGGATGAAGCCAGTTTCTTTTTGGTGATACCCAGTGACAGGACAAGAGGCAATGGATGTAAGCTCAATCACAGGGAATTCCATCTCCACATGAGAAATATCATTTTTACTGTGAGGGTGATGGAACACTGGAACAGGCTGCCCAGAGAGGTTGTGGAATCTCCTTTTCTAGAGATCTTCAAAACCCATCTGCACACATTCTTGTGTGACCTGCCTCAAGTGGCCCTGCTTTGCACAGGAGTTGTACTCAATGATCTCTGGAGGTCTCCTCCAACCCCTTTCATTCTGTAATTCTGTGACCAAAAGCTTAAGAGACTCAATTATAGGTACAATAAGGAGTTGTGCAACTAGATGCAGTCCTTTCAATCAACTGGATTTAAGTGGCCTTTGGACTCTACAGCCTCAAATTTAGGTCCTGGTCTCACTAACATTATCTCTAAGAACTTACTCATTACAGAGGTTTGTTTTACCAGTTAGTCCTTCACTGATAGCCTTTTTCCACAGCTAAAATGTCTTTTCACCAATAGACTCTTTACCCATGCCAGTAGACACAGACCTTTCAAGTTCACAGCATCAGGAGCTAACTGAGAAAACAAGAACTGTGTGACAGGAAGATTTCATAAACCTTAAAATAGCCAATATTTATAATTATGAAAATTGCAGGTTTCACAGTAATTACACACATGACTTTGCAAAGTGATCAGGAGTCACTCAAAGTAAGTCAGACCTACCCATTAAGGATGCAGTCAAATCATATTTACTTTAGAGCTTTTGCAGCCAAGGGATGATCATCTTGGAAGCTGTAGGAATAACATATATAGTATAAAATGTGACCTCATCAAAACCACACTGCTTTTGGGCTTCACTGCATTGGGAGGCTTATTGCATTTTCCAGCTTAATGTATGCCTAATGTATACCAATCTATACCAAATTAGCAAATGAAGAATCAGCAAAGAGCTTCCCATCCCTGACATCCAGTGGTCTCTGGCTATCTGCTGTGGTTCTCATCTTTGATTTGGCATGGGGTAGGAGTCACATGTCTGTTCTGAGCTCTAAAAGATCCAGGTCTCCAAAGGGATCCAAAAGATTTTTGTAACAGATACTGCCCAGAGCCTCATCAACTGGCAAAAGTACAAAAGTGACAAACATCAGATGGCAAAGCTCTCAAGAACTTGGGCCTGAAGTCTAGCAGCATTTCTATTTTTTTTTCCCCCCCCAGTTGAGCTATTTGGGCTACATCAGGAACTTATTAGTTGATCTTTTAATAGGTGACATTTCTGGGAGCATTTGCTCCAATTTGAATTGTAATTTGTATCAGCTGTTCTGGTTCCTGTTCCGTGACTCTTTCCCACTCCCCTGCAGCGGGCACCTGAGCTGGCAGCTTTTATATTTGCTCTGAGGAAGCAGAGGAGTGAAAAGGGTCATCTTATATGCAGGATGAGAAAAATATTCAACACAACAGGATTCTGAAAATGTCTTTAGTTTGGCCTTTACCTTTACTAATGTAAAGAGCCAGACCTTAACATACCTTCTACAGAAAGGGCTACTGAAGTACATCTCCCTTTTCATTTTAAGGCTGAGAGAGCATTTAAACTTCAAACAGTTTAATTGTCAGTGTCCTAAAACCATACTCACTTGGGTGGCCTAAAACATTCTTCATGACATTTACCTAATAGTCTGCATTTAATAATTTGGATAGTTTAAGTCCTGCTGCTCCCAGTTCTTTTAGTAAATACAATGTGCAGTTTAAAGCCCAGGTGAATTCTAAGCAGGGTTGGTTATGGCAAGCAGGCATTATTTCCAGAAGATTAAAGGAGCACCTACAAGTTCAGACTATGGTTAAAGTTGCTACCTACATCCTCCTCCCTTGTGTTGAGTATTCTCCTTGGACCCAGCAAAAAGTTCCTTCCCTTTGGAGTCTGACTGAAGCCCACAGTTTCAATGGCCAGAGTGACCCACCTCACCTTCAGCTGAGCATCTGCTGGTAAATCAGGCCTGAAAAGACTTCTCAGAGCAATCAGACTGAAGCCTATAGATAAATTTTACCCATGGGCATCACAGCCAGATTTATATATGAGAGAGTTGCAGAACACTTTTAAATCAGGGAGCATAACGTTCTCAAAGGACACAAGAGGCAGCTTGGTGAGACTCCTTCCTGAGCAAGCCTCACAGGTCTGATCAAAATCCTCTCTGCTAAGGAGAGCAGCCCTTAAAGCAGCTCAGAACTTCCTGTAGATGTCAGAGTGACCTTATTGCAGCAATGCAGTGCCTGCATGAGGATCTTGTTTCCTGAGTGGTTTGGTCCCCTGCTCATCTGCTTGCTTCTGCCTCAGCTGTGAACAAAATAGTGCTGCCTCATCAGGTTTCATTTAGAAGTGGCACTGGTGGCCCATGGCAGCAGAGACTGGGGCAAGACAAGAGTTAGGCTCCTGCCTGCTCTGTCAAGCAGTGAGCTTTCCCCAGGTCTGCTTTAATCCCAAATATTTACTTAAATCTATTTAAGGTCGATCTAAAAGTCAGTACTTCAGAGAGACTGTGCTAGCAAAATGCCCTTTTTTGAGGTAAGGCTGCAGATTGAGGATTTGCACTCAGATTTGTAGTAAAGGCACAGCAGGTTTTTGGCATTCAAGGAATGTGTGGATTTTCTGCATACTGGACCTGCTGGATGGCTTGCTGCAGTTGGCAGAGATGAGCTGTACATCAGCTGCAAATCCCAGGTGTACTTGCAGTTAAGAAAATCCTGAAGCTCCTTTCAGCTTAGCACTTCCCCTCTTTAGGTCTTTAAACTGAGTGAGCTCAGGCTTTATTACCACCACAGCACACTGTGTCCCCTTGCTAGCTTCCCAGATGCTCCTCTGGTTTCTTGTGTGGAGGTTTTATCACTCCCAGCAAGCCCTGAGTATAGCAATACCAGCCTTACTAGACAAATCTGTGTGCCCAGGAGTGGAGTGAAACCACAAGTACCTGTATAGGCATCCAAAAGCTGCACTTAAATACACTTTTCTGAGCACAGCTCAGGGAGACTAAGGAACCACCACACTCCAGGCCTGCCAACAGAGCAGTATTGTTGGCACTGCCTAGCACAGATCTTCTAAAGTAAACCAGCATAGCCAAATAATTCCTGTAAACCCAGATTTGTTTCCCCATCCCAGAACCAGGTTAGGCAGTGAGCATGCACAGAGACTTATAGGAGCAGAGAGCTTGGGAAGAACAAGCAGCAGCCACCAGCAGCAGTTTCTCCAGCCACTACATGCCTGGGGCAGCCTTTTTCTCTTCCCAAGCCCTGAGCAGCTGTTAGTACAGCCCAATGCCCAGAGCAACCTCCTGGTGCCAAGCACAGCTCCAGAGGCAGCAGTTTCCCCCAGCTCACAGAATGGAGCCATGAAAGACTGCAGTAACTGACAAACTGCAGGGAAAGATGATTTCACAAGGACATTAGCTGAAGGTTCACCTATTGCTTTACACCTACCACATCTCTGAGGTGGTTAAGAATGCTGCCCATGCTGTTTCCACAGAGAAACTCCCAATAAAGGGAGAAACAGTAAGGATTTCCTTCACCTGTGAATCAGTTTTACCTTTCATGGCCTGAAAAGGGCTGGAAGGACTTTAGATGATCATGTGGTTTGAATGCCTTTCACCAGGAGGACAAGTATCTTCTGTAGTTGTTGCTATGATGATAAAGAATCCCAGAAGGGGCTTTTGTGTACTGTGGGCTGTGCAGTTGGTATTGAAAAGTTAACAGCATTAAGTGTGATGGATTATTTGAGTATGAAATATTCTTAGTCATAGTCAAAAGAAGAGCTGAGCAAACATTTACCATAAAAATATAAGGTTGGTNTACCATTCTATGATTCATTTCTCTCAGTAGTTCAGCTGTGATCCAGACTAGCTAATTTTATCCTGTCAGTAGCTGTTTAGCTCTCCCACCCCCAGTTAATTTATTTTTTTTTCACAGTTCACTATGTATAAGGGCCTCTGTGCTTGTTTAAGATGATCTCCTCATTCTTATGCAAATGGAACAGCTAGAGGCAGAATGGTATCTATCTTCAATTAATTTAAAAATCACATTTGTCACCACAAATCAATACTTTTCCTACTCGTGGCCAACTTTAAGATATATGGACTAAAGGTCTTTCTTCATTTTAGCATCTTTGGTGATGCAGAGCCAGTGTGATGCTCTGAGCTGCATAGCCTTCTGCCTGGGAGAGAGCCACTCTCCAGAATACCATTATTTAATAGCAGCCTCACATAATGTTCTGGTGTTTTCACCACAGCCCATTGTTGGCCAAAACACACATATCTGCTTGCTCCCTGCAGGTAGCAGCCTCTCCTCTGTTGGTTGGAGTGTAAGAGCTGGAGAGGGCTACCATGCCATCAAGTGTCCTGAACTTGGGATGCTTCTCCCAGAATTGCACAAAGGGAATAATTAAGAAGCCTGGTTCACACAAGTAATTTCTTCTGGCAGAAGCTGAACATAAAGATAAAAGGAAGATCTGCTGAGCTGGACAAATCTTCTTATTGACCCTGTTTTTTCTCTGTCATCCTGAAATTAGAAGAGAAATTCCTCACTGGCCCTGGCACAGTAGAGAAAACTCACTCATATTCCATGCTCATACAGGGCAGGTCCAACTGTAGCTATCTTGAGCAAGAAATAACATCATCTTCTCCTGCTTCTGTGTCACAAATCATGTTTAGAGTTCTAACCTGGTTACTTTATTCAGTGAAGCTTGGGAAAAAAAAAACAAACAATGAAATAAACCAAGCAAAACCAATCAAAAATAAAATAAAGCCTAGACTAGTCCAGGATTCCTGAATCAATGAGAGAGAAAACTTAATGCTAGTCCAAGTGCATTTAAAAATGAAGTTTCTGCTCTAAAATCAAGGCCAACATTAGCAGGAGGATTGGACCGGATAATGCCAGAGGTTCCTTCTAACCCCTATCATTCTGTGATTCTGTAAGTCTCTATTTAGATGGAAAACAATCTCAGCAGGAAGTCACACAGATGAACTGTTGGACTGAGCCTTCCTCTCCCACATACCACTTGGCTAGGCAAGAGCAGCCTTCATTTTCTGTGACACTCTTGCCCATCTTGGGCCCCCTGCAAAGGCATTGGATTGCTCAGTGAGGGGTCCTGCATGGAGCATCAATGCCTCTTAGGTGCTGGGCTCTTGAGAAAAATAGGTGAATGCAAGTGGAAGGAGGCTATTAGGAATGCAAATCAATTTCTGGGCAGAAATCAAAGCTATTTGGGGTCTCTGACAGCCTTATCTTTGTTGCTGGGGTTGTGACCCTATCATGTCCTTTTCTTCTACTTTAAACATCAGGATGTGCAAACAACAGTGATTGAAGGAGTGCATCCTGGCCTGGGCACTTCCATCTAATCCAGTCTGAGACAGCATGTCTCTTTGCTGGAGACAGGCCCAGATCAAGACAGGATTGCTAAAGATTTTAGTGTGCTCTTTCACCTCAGGGATGTTAATGCTAGGAGCTGTTCATTTTCTATTGCAAGATCTTAAAGCACTTTTTTCTTTTTGTGGTGTTTTTTTTTTTTTTTTATTTTGAGCACATCTCATTAAGTTTCCATCACCCACCCCTCTGTGTGAAGATGAAAAGCAACATTGTCCCCATTTCAGAGCTTGGGAAACTCAGGCATGAAGGGCTAAGCTTAAAGAAGCCTTTCTAAATGGATACAGGGAAGTTTTGGTAGAGTCATGGAAATAACCTGGCTCTCCAAGATTTCAGGGCTTAAAATTTTACCCTAAGATAGTTTTTTTTCCCCCCTCTCTCCTGTACAGAGCCCTGACAGCCCTGTGAGGACTATTATGGACTAGGGGCAATGGGTTTAAACTGGCAGAGGGGAGATTTAGACTGGATGTTAGGAGGAAGTTCTTTGCAGTGAGGGTGGTGAGACACTGGCACAGGTTGCCCAGGGAGGTTGTGGCTGCTCCCTCCCTGGAGGTGTTCAAGGCCAGGTTGGAGGAGGCCTTGAGTGACCTTTACTCGTGGGAGGTGTCCCTGCCTATGGGAGGGGGTTGGAACTAGATGATCCGTGAGGTCCCTGCCAACCTTACCATTCTATGATTCTATGTAAATACAGGTTGCAGCTGTTAATATAAATCACTGTAAATCAGTAGCTGACATCAAAAGCATAAAGCTGGGGCTTCTTTTCTAAGGGATGGGCATATCATACATCTGGCAGTGCTGAAAATCCCATCTCCCTGCAAGCCTGCTCCCATCCCTTGCTCTCAGCAGTGCTGCCCTATCCCTGCATCCAGCCATGCAGGCTGTGCTTAGCTCTGCTGCAGGGAACTGTTCTTTCAAAACTCCTTCCTGTTCATCCCTCTCAGACACACCACAGACAAAAAAGAATTTGGGGCATTGCATCCACCCATCCACTCCTGGAGTGTGATGTTTGTGGATACACCTGTGAGCCAGCTCAGGTCAGCTGTGCTGGCTGACTCAAAACTGCTGATAGCCTGGAGACCATGGCTGACCTGTGATTCTGTCCTAGTGAAACCAGGACAGTAACAAGTGAAGCTATAGGGTTTTTGCTGCCCATGCATTCACATGAATAGCTCCCCCCTGCTCCTAGGCGAAGGATACAGTCTTCAGTGAAGGATACACTGTTCAACAGGCAGTGTCTGGAATGTTCTGTTGCTGATCTTTTCCAAGGAACATGCTTGCACCACCAACCCAAGCCGCTTTCCAAAACATTTCTGATGCACAGAAAAGACATCACCCTTTAACCTCTTTCCAGCCCCAAAGCATTTCCTTCAGAGTGTCTGAGTACTATCAAGATGGGATGGTGTGATGAATCNTCCTCTTCACTGCTCTCCAGCAGGTCAGTTCCCAACCTATACTGATACATGAGATTGTTCTTTCCCAGGTGCATGACTCTACACTTGCCCCTGTTGAAGATGGGAAGGTTACAACAGCAGGCAAATGGAAGCATGTATCACACATCCTTGGCATCAGGTTTTCAGGTCTTTTCCTGTTACAACACCTGGTACTGGGAGGCATGGACTTGAAATCAGTTATCAGAGTACATAAAAATTTGCCTTCAAACTGCAATCTGGCAAGGGACACGTTCTCAATCTACTCCAACCCTCTGTGTCTTCACCATCCTCCTCTGGCCCTGCCAAGCTGTGAGCTCAGGGATTATCCAGCATGTCCCATTGTGGTACCCTGGGTCTGTTCAGGCTTTGCAGGTGCTGCTGTACTCCTCACTCCTCTGGTGCTCCAGCATGGACTAATGCTTGCTGAGGGAGCCATGGCATCTTGATGGAGCAGTAGCCCATTCGTATTGCACAGCCATACCTCACATTCAGCAAGATGTTTCCAACCAGCTGTGCTGATAATTCAGTCCAAAAACCTTTGCAGCACTGACTGAAAGGGTGAGTAGCTGATGTGAAACCTTTCTGAACCTGTGCTGAATTTAGAGTCTACTCCTCAGTGAAGGGCAATGGGGGCAGAGCAGAGGGGAGACATCATACACAGCCTGGGAGAGAACACAGCTCAGGGTTCAGATATCTGGGTTACCATGGCTGAATAAGCTAAGTCTGGACTGTGGTGAGAATAAATGCATCAGTACCCAGTGGAACAGGAAAGCTGTCCAGGTAGATATCTGCTCCTTTTCCAGGCTGGACTACATGGTTTTGCTCCATTGACTTACAGGGCAGAAAGCTTTCATTTTTGGAGGTGATTATCCACCTAAGAGATGACAGAAAAGAGGAGCAGTAGCTCTCAGCCCCCGGTAACCTATCTAGGGAGTGAATGAAAGTGACAAAAACCTGCCAGCACACTGCCTACACATGAAGAAATTCTGTTTCCAGAGAGACTTCTCCTGAAAATCCCTTTCTTGTCAGGAAGGAAAAAAAGAAAAAAAGAAAAAAAAAAATCACTGTGTCTGTGCCTGTGTGTGATTGTTCCACTTGACTTAGACCCATACAAACAATGGCACTGTGACAGTCATCATGTTAATGTCACAGAATGGGACAGCTTTGCAGCTCAGGGCTGTGACAAACTAGTACCTGGGGTGACCCTGGTGCAGGGTGGTACCTGCAGTACAGACCACCCAGGGTGCTGTGGGTACTATGAGATGAAAGCTTTCATTGCTAACTGCAGAAATGAGTACCACAGAGGCAGAGATTGAAAGGAACTGCAGGAGGAGGCCTTGTGTGGGATCTCCCCATCCCACTCACGTGTTCCTTTCCCAGACAGGGAAAAGAGCCCACCAAGGACTGGAAAATGCAACGAGAGGAGGATGTCATGTATTTCTCCTCCAGACACACTCCCCCTTGCAGCTCTGGATGCAATTTACATATGAATGCTGTGGTTTTCTTCATAAGCAAGAATTAAGAGAACAAAAGTGTGCAGGAAGTGAGGGGAAGAGAAATATGGGGGGGAGGGGGAAGATAAGACAGAACCTGGAGGTGGTTAAAGGCACCCAGAGGCAAGGTGCCACTCAGAGTTATTCAGTGTTCTCCTTGCTGACATGCACTCCAAGGGTATAATTTAAGAAAGTGTTGCCTCCCCATGCTTTGTCCCCATCCACCCTGGTCCCCTGATCTGCTCTGCCCTGATTTCTGACACACTTGTGCCATATCCATCTTGAGAAGAACTTCTCTTAGAGCTGCAGCACTTCCTTGCATGTGCACCATGCAGGGCTTTTGCATCTGATTAATGGTGATAGAGTACACTCAGAGGGCAAAACCCAAATGCATTTGGAGAAATTAGTTCAAATGGTTCTTGTGCAGTTGGGATCTCCAAGGTCAAGGGTAGCAAGCACAGAAGCTAAGATCCAAATTCCTGGTGAGGCACACTCAGATCACAGCATTCATTAATCCAGGCTCTTACTTGACAGAAAATAAAAGAATGTGAATGTGCAAGAGTACATATTTGGTTACAGTGTTCCTTGTATACAGGTCCCATCCAACCTTACCATTCTATGACTCCTTTAAATCTCACCCAGAGCAGGATTATCAGGAGGTAGTACCTCTTCTTGCCTGGAAGTTGACTGCAGAAGGCAACTCTATAGTCATGTCTGGAAAGAGAACTGAGTGATGATGCATTCCCATCCCATGCTCATCATAGCTATTGCACTCCCTCAACTGGCACAGCAGAATTATAGAATGGTTTAGGTAGGAAGGGATCTCCAAAGGTGATCTAGTCCAAACACTCTGCAGTGACCAGCAACGTCCTCCACTAGATTAGATTGCTCTGAGAATGTCCAACTCCTTCAGAAGCATTTGGAATTGACTGTGGATCAAGCTTACCTGCTCTTCCTTATTGCTAACAGCTCCTGTTTGAGTCACCCTTGAGTATGACTGGGAAAACCCTATTGTTAAAGCCTTTCATCTTCAAATCTAACCTTCTGCTCAGCCAACAAAGCTGTGGGCCTGTACATTGTCCAACCACGAGCTGTGGGCATGGAGCCCCTCTGTGTTTGGCTGAGCCCTGGCTTTTGTCCATGCAAGGTGTATCTGCAAGGTGTTGCAAAGTCTGGAGGCTATAGAATCAGAAGATTGCAAAATCAGAGGAAGCATGGGAATGAAAAAGGAGGAAAAAAAAAAGACAAGAAATAATCATCTGGAAACATTAATTTCCACTATAAAAATAATTTTGCATGTTAGTACCCCATCTATGGTCATTTCCACCAGATTTCTAGGAAATGAGTTCACTTGAAAGTGTTTGCAGAAGCAGCAACATTTAAATGAGTCCTACAGGAGATGTGAGAAGAGAGATTTCAGGCTCTCTACAGTCAGGATGTGCAAGAGAAACTTGATGCTGCGAATTACATGCATCCAACAAGATAACAAAGACCTATTATATGACCTACCTGTCCAATCTAATCAGATCAAACACTGAATGGAATTAATTACAGCAATTAGAAATTAATATGTCAGCGTTTCTCAGGAAATAGAACTCGGTAACGTTTCAATTATTTAAGCATTCCAAAATAATGTTTTCAGTTCTTTTATATTTAATTTCAAACTGATTTTCCAGTTTTACCCTTTAAGTATGCTCTGATGATGTAATACACTGTGGGGAAAAAAAATAGGTGAAGATGACTGTCTAATAAAAAAAAGGATGTTTTAAAATGCAGTTCCAGCATTTTCTGAAACAGAATCTTTTTCATATGGAAGTTTTCTATTCTCACATCCTCTGAAAAGGAATTTCACAAAGTTTATTCAGTTTTTATCCAAGGAAGAGAACAGAGAAACAAACCTCACAACCACTGAGATGAGTTTTTCAATGAAAAGCCTCTGCCTAGCCTTGCTCACTACAAAGCCTTTCTGGATGAGTGACAGGTCACAAATTATCTATAGAAATCACCTGCCAAATCATTTCAAATTAAGTGTGCAAAGAAACTGTGATGTGCTCTTGAATAATTCACAGAGTCACCTCTGCTATCTGCTATCTGTGACTGCCCAGCTGTAACAAGGGAGCTGCCAGCCAGCACTGAGCCTTGCTGTGCCGGCAAAGGGGGAGTAAAACCTTGGGAGGAAGGGACCCTTGGGAAGAAGGGACCCTTGGGAAGAAGGGACCCTTGGGAAGAAGGGACCCTTGGGAAGAAGGGGCTGGTGGATGTCACCACACACATACTGTACAGATGTTGAGCTGGGAAGATAAAGGCACTGGGCACGGGTTAATGCCTTTGGGCCCGCGGCTGTAAGTTTGAGGCACTGGGTACGTTACAGCCGGCGTTGCTGCCTTGCTTGGAGGCAGGATGGGAACAAGTGGAGCTTGCTCAGGAATGGAAGCCCAGCCTGCTTTCTTCCTCAAGTGGCCCACGGGGGCTTCCCACCCGTGGCTGAGCCAGCCATTGTAAAGGGTTTCCAAGAAAGTCATTCAGTCCATTGCAGTCAATTAAACAGAGCCAGCCGTACACCCCCTCCGCTGTCACAAACCGTTGCAGAAGTTTCTCTAATCCTGCCTTTGAACTCGGCCGTTGCTGCCGTTTACAATGGGTTTATTAGAGGCTTAATTGAATCGGTCCTGCTCGCAGGCTGGGTGCTTAACACGCCGGCCATTAGTGGCTGTTAATGAGGGAATCCAGACGATTACTGCATCAATTATCAGGTTTGGTTTGGGCTGGAGGGGCAGCCCACAGCAGACTCCTGCGAATTCAGCTGAGAAGCGGCACAATGAGCATGCAGGGAGGCGACACACTCCCCAGCATGCAGCGTTTGGGAGAGGCTTGCAGCCTGTTCCAGGCCTTGATGACCCTTTGTGGAAAGAAATTTGTCTTTATATCCAGCCTAAACCTCTGCCGGTGCCATGTGAGGCCCTTTCCTCGTGTTCTTTCACTCATTTCTTGGGAGAAGAGACTGACTCCCACCTCATTACAATCTCCTTTCAGGTAGTTGTAGAGAGCAAAAAAGGTCTCTCCTTAGCCTCCTTTTCTCCAGATGAAACAACCCAAGTTCCTTCAGACATTCCTCACAGGACCTGTTCTCCAGACCCTTCACTGGTTCTGTTGCCCAGCTTCAGATGTGCTCAAGCTCCTCAGTGTCCTTGTAGTAAGGGACCAAAACCTGAACCCAGTATTTGAAGTGCAGCCTCACCAGTGCTGAGTAGAGTGAGATGATCACTGCTCTGCTCCAGCTGGCCACACTATGGATGATACATAAAGCATGAGAGGCCCCTTCTTTGACTCCTAATCGTTCTGGATGCTGTGCTGTTAAGTGTAAGCTGCCAAAGGTGGGAGCACCACACTGCTGGGAAATAGTCGTTTGTGGAAAAGGTTCACAAGGAAGTAAGGTATAAAGATATTCCTAAGGTGCAGTGATGAAGTGCCACATACCTACATGCTCTGGGATAACGTTTGGGACGTGGTGAACCTGAGGGTCTTTTCCAGCTGGAATGTTTCTGTGATTTCTGAAGAAAGAGAGAACTCCTCTCCTAGCAGAAATTCCCCTGGGAGATAGGGAGAGAACTATGGTCTCCCACACAAGGAGGAGGATGCTACGTGCATCCAGGGCCTCCCAGCAAGAAGGAGGCATTAGCCACAACCTGCTTGGCTGGGCAGCAGCATGCTCTTCAAGCCCCTAAGGGGGAGCAAGGGGCTTGAAGAGCTTGGCTGTGAGCAAGTGCTGGGGATGCAGCACAAGGTGGCCGAGCTGCACCTGCCAGGACCATGGGATGCTGGCTGCCCATCTGCTATCTCTCTACACTGCCAAACAAGCAAACAACAAAAAAACAGGGAGAGGGATTTTTTTTTTCCTTGCTGCTGCTTTTCTCTCTTCTATCTCCCTTCCCCACAGCTCATTTTTCTCACGTGTTTCAGATAAGAGAGCGCTCATGAGCATCGGTAATTACCTTCTGCAAGGTGAGTACAGAGCTGCTGGGCTGCGGCAGCCAGGGTCCCTCTGCTCCTGTGCTTGAGGCAATACTTTTGCTGCTCATCACTGCTGGTGTGCAGCCCAAGGAAGCCCTGCACAGGGATCTGCTGTGGAAATGGGGAAAGGCTGCAGGGTGCCTGTGCTCCAGCTGTTGGTCTCCCATGTCAGGGAAACTATGGATACTGTAGAAAGCAGGTGCAGCAGTCTGATGGGTGATGGCTGCAAGGAGAAAGGAAGGGAAGAGGTCACTACTGAGAAAAAAAGCATGATAATAGAGTGGGAAGATGACAAGAGCAGGAGGAATAAAGGAGTGGGGAGCCCTACAGAAACTGAGAAACTGATGCCCCTTTTTTGCTTTAGGTATTCTGAAATGCTAAGGCAATTCTTTTATTTTATTTTTAATATTCCAATAGAAGAAATTGAGCTCTCCTTCCCTGATCCCCCAAATCTGTGCCCTGCTTTTCCCCTGGCTTGCAGTCGTGACAGGCAGCCTCTTTTGAAAGGCTGCCAGAGGGGAAGAGATTAACACAGAAACACATCTCCATCCTCATGAGCTACAGGAATACAATAATTGGGCTGCTGGATGCCAATTGCTGCTTGAGAAACAAAAGGACAGTGAAGAGGATGGCCAACCAACTGCCATCAAAGGGCACTACCTTCAACCAGTCATGCCAGAAAATGGAAGACCTGAGTAAAAGGATGGAGGAGTGAGCTTCCAGGTGATCTTTTATTTCTTTGCTCAGCCCTGAGGACTCATAACCTAAAGGAAAGAAATTGTGTTTCTGCTCTGGGGGGTGCCAAAGCAAAGCAAGCCCTGAGGGGAGGGCAGAAGTGGGAAATCACTGAAAAGAAGAACTTGCTGGCAATGGGAAGAACAACAAATTATCAAATTTTGATTAAAATTACACTGGGAGAAAGCAAAAAAAGTCTCTTGCTGAGGCAGAGTAGGCTGGTCATTAGCTCTCCCAAGCGGTGGAGGGGGAGGGAGGCTGCCAGAGGAACTGGTGGGACGATTACTTGGGGACCTGAGGAGCCGACAAGAGCAGCTATTTCCATTTCAAATGAGAAGGCAAGAGGAGATCAAACACATTTCACAGTAATGATCCGGAGCCTTTCCCTGCACACCGAGCCACACAAACGCTCAGTGTAATTGAAGTCACACACAGCTAAGATGGAGAGGCTGAAATCTGCTCAAGGGGGTTGGGAGGAACAGCATCCACAAAGCAAACATAAAATCTCAACCTGCAACAAACAAACAGCTCTGCGGTATCCAGAGAGCATCTGAGAAAAAGCCATTTTCCAGCAGTGGGCTCCCCTCCCTCCAGTTTGCTACCACAGACTATCCTTGGATGGCAAGAGGTGCTCTGCAAAATGCCACTACCCCATTCTTCCATGGACAGCCATTCCCCATCTCATAAATGAATGAATCAATTAAAAAAAAAAAATCGAAAATTTAATAGTTATTAAATATTGGTCTTAAATCTTCTATTTAATGGATAAGGAATAGGAAGAGCACAAGAAGGACTTGAGATCTTTTTGCTTATTCATCCATTTTCTGTAAAGACTAAGATGACTCCTGTTTAAAACTAGGGAGGAATATTGATCAAGTGCTCACTACTTTTTATTCCTTGATCTCCTGCTGAAACTGCATTTAGGTATTAAGCTGTAGTTTGATGTGGTCCTATTCTTCCTACCTGGAAAGCAGCCTGATATCCACCAGCCTACTTCAGAGGGAGAGACCTGTCACCACTGCTGTCACTATCCCCAGCTTTAAGACCCAGGCTGTTCCAAGGTAATAAGGATTTAATACTTTACCCAGCCCTAGGTTTCCAAATGCCATCTAGAGAGTAAATCTGAGTCCTTCCTAATCCCACTCTTCCAGCCTAGAAGCCTTCAGACTTCTAGGGAGGAAAGTGTTTCCATGTTGCAGAAAGTGTTGCAGTCAGGTTTATTTAATGTAAAATGTAAGATGTTTCTTTATGCAGTTAATGAAATTTAGTTTAAAATGACTGCCCCAGGCTAGAAATACTTGCTTTACAAACAAGTGCCTTCCAGCCTCTGAAAGTGGCCCACAGGAAGGCTGGGGAGGGACTATTTACAAGGTCTTGCAATGACAGGATGAGGAGTAATGGGTTTAAACTGGCAGAGGGGAGATTGAAACTGGATGTTAGGAGGAGGTTCTTTACAGTGAGGGTGGTGAGACACTGGAGCAGGTTGCCCAGGGAGGTTGTGGCTGCTCCCTCCCTGGAGGTGTTCAAGGCCAGGTCGGATGAGGCCTTGAGTGACCTGTACTAGTGGGAGGTGTCCCTGCCTATGGCAGGAGGTTGGAACTAGGTGATCTTTGAGGTTCCTTCTAACCTAAACCATTCTATGATTCTAAGAGCATCCACAATGGTATTAACCACTCTGAGGACTCTGAGCCCATCCTCTCTCTCCACGTTGTTACCTGGAGCAAGCTGTGGCAAAAAACCAGGGCTTTTCACCTCATCAGCAGAGCCAGGAGCCCCTTCACAGAGAGGGACAAGAGCACTCTGCAGAGCGTTGGGCCTCTTCAGTCAGAGCTAGAAGCATGTGTGGCTTCTGCTACCCATTGCTTAACTTGTGCACAGCTTGTGGGAGGAAGAGAAAAAGCAGTTTCTAAGGTAACCACGCACCAGAGCTTCAGGGTGTGCAGGAGGCAACCAGCTGCTGGGAACAGCTGGGAGGCAGCGTGCAGGTGAGTGCTGTCCCACGCAGCACCAAGGAGGCACCAACTCGGCTAAAGGAAAAGCTCTGTGTGGGCCATGCTCCAGCAACCCCATCCTGTGGGGGCCAGAAGGTAGGGCAGTGAGGGAGCTACGCTTCCTGCAGGGCTGATGCCAGGCAGTTCACTCTCCACACACAGGTGCAGCAAAACCTTCTTGGAGCACACCAGCACAGGATCTCACTGAAAATTCCACAGTGTTTCCTCCCTCCTCCACTCAGGTTGGAAAGGCTGCTCAACACTCCACCTACCTGTCTCCTTCTCCACAGTCCCACACTGCAGATCTGGCTCCCAAGAGATAATTTTAACCCTTGTTTGTTATTTTCTCCAAAGCTTAGCTACAATGGTGTCAAAAGACAAGGAGGAGTTTGCACAGACAAGGCAGTTCCATCCCAGGCCTGAAGTATGATAGAGCCTCATGGTAACATAGCTGAGAGATCTCCAGGTGAAACCAAGGCTGTTCTCTCCTAGTGGCTGATGTGGCTAGTCTCTTGTACAACTAAAGAGAACTAGTCACAGGAGAAGCTTTAAACTCTCCAGGGTTGAAACAAAAATTGCTGAGGTACCTAGAAACAGGGATCCACTGGTCTGAGATGAAGCTTGTGAGTGACATGAATCAAGGTGCAGATTTTTGTTGAGTCTACTGGAAGTTTCTGTGCCCATGGTTTATCAGCATTACAGACAAGGCAGTGAGCACAGTCACAGAATGGTAGGGGTTGGAAGGGACCTCCAGAGATCATCCAGTCCAACCCCCTGCCAGAGCAGGGTCACCCAGGGCAGGACAACAACCCAAAGGGAGTCTGATCCCCAGCTATGACCAAGACCAAGGTGGATTCGGTTTGGCCACACGTCCAGGTGAGGTCAATCAAACCACACCCTTCCCAAGCTGGAGGGGTTTTGAACCCTGCTTCAGTCTCCTTCAGCATCTGCAGCATGTAAGGGAGTGTGTGTGTGCAAACTAGACCCAGATGTGAACCTCGTGTGTGTGTGTGTTTGCACTCAGGGTAGGTACCGGTACACAGCACACACAGATGTTATGTGGCAGCAAGTGACAGCCAGGACACTTATTTCTGAGCCCATCCTATAAAACATGGGCAGCAGAGCCAGTGCCCATGAAGCACACAGGAGCACTTCAGCCAGCTGGCAGCCCCACCTTGTGCCGCAGCCAGCACCATCGCAGCCTTGCCTGATACTGAAAGGCATTACTCTTCACCAGTCCCTCTCCCTGTACTGCTTCTTAATCCCCAAGAAGCTTGGAGCTAAAATTATACACTTGAATAATTATTCTGTGGCTTGAAAACAATCTCCCTCCCTCCCCACCCTTTTGTTTGACGTGTATGTTTAATATCAAATTATTTATAACCCAGCCTTGCGGTCAAGCTTTTAATGAAAGAGCTGCCAGAGAGTTTTAAAAGCATCGTATTCACTTGGCTGGCCACATTATGCTGAGTAAGGGCTGCAGGGGATTTAGCAGAAGGAATCTTGCTGCTGAAAATCCTCCCAGTCCATGTGCACACGTTTTACTCACACTGCCTCTCGTTCTCTCCATGGCATTTTTTTCCCTCTCTCCCTTTCTCCCTTCCCCTATCTATATCCGCAGTCTCTGTCTGGCTATCATAGAATTCCTGCCGGCGCTGATGTCTACAAATGAAAGGATGATTAAACAGGGATTCTTCAATGCCACGTGGATTTTTCCTTCCCTAGGATTATGCATGACCAAAGAGAGGTCAAAGAAATGAAGGAATAGATCCTCTAACAACCATTCCTCAGGTTTATCTGCTGCTTTTTATCTCACTAACCTTTTCCTTCTCCAAGTATATATGCACATATACACATTCCTCTACCCCTTCAGCATGAAATATTGATGATTTCTGCTCCCCTAAATGAAGGTTTGTTGGAGAAGCAGCCTGCAGTTCATCTTTAGAGCAGGAGGAATGCAAATGTGCTGAAATCCTGGGAGGGATGGGACAGTGAAATACAAAGGCTGCCGCAGCAGCTGCCAGATCACGTTTGATTCTGCGCACGGGCACAGACAGTAGCAGGGCAGGAAAGCTGCCCTGAGCATCTCCAGCCCTCCCAGTTCCCCAAGCAAGAGGTAGAAACATGCTGCTCAAGTAGGAAGCTCATTTGCACAGAAGATATGCCTTGAATTATAGGGGAAGGACAAGCTACTCTTAGCACAGATGTAAATCTGTGGCTACTGAAGCTAATAGGAAGTTATTCCAGATTTACACTCCCATCAGGGGGGTTTGTACATGTAGTTTTCCACAGTGCCTTCTGCCATCTCAGGCACCACTGCACATGCCCAACTTGCATGGGCTCTGGCAGGAATGAAGTATGCATAACAATTTGGTAATCAATCCCCTCTGGGCCTAACATAGAAGACCTTCTCCCAGGGGATCTGAGCAGTGGGAAGAAGAAAAATGACAACAACCTACAACATTTAGGGAGCTGCACTTTTCTTTGCATTCTCTGAGGAACAAAGTGATGGTGCCTGTGCATCTCTACACATAATTGGGCTCCCAGCGCTGAATGAGGAACATCAAAGAGCAAAGGATTGTGTGCAGACCTCTGAGTGAAGTGCTGTGGCTGTTCCTGATCATTTAGCATTCAGGGAGGAAAAAGTGGAGCTAGGAGGCCCCTAGAGTCCATGCATACAGGGGTCCCAGACCACAGCCTTTGCCCAAAAGAGCCACTGACTCCTTTGTGTATGCTCACTCAACCTCTGCATCTGAGGACACAAGCTTTGTTTTCCATCAGAGGCACTGTGGGCAGGCTCAGGCAAGATGACAGTGAGGAAAGTCACAAATGAGAAGGGAGTAGGGGGTAAAAAGCTTTCCCCAGTTTTCCAAGTCACTAAAGCATCCTGGTTTTCCCCAGATATGAAGACTTCTCCAGCTTGAGAGAGGAGCATGACAAGAATTTCCCAAGGTCTAATGCTATCAACCTCTTGAAAGAAATGCTTCACTGGCACTTCAAAACCTAACTGCCCTCTGCACTGTTTCCATTTTAAAGACTGTGCAAAGCAACCCTGCCCCTGCCCCTCTCCCTCCTCCCCCAGTCCTCCCAGGTCCCTCAATCAGAAGGCAAACCCAATGAAACCAAATGTGAGCAACAGCTGCTAACCTGACACATGCCTAGGTGCAGCTGCCTGTCTCAAGTAACCCTACCAAAACCACCACCGTGCTACCTGTCCCAAAAGCCACAACATCTCCTCTGGCTGCTCCCTGGGTTTATGAAGGTTCCCATGAGCACTGCCTGGTGTCAAACACTCTCTGTGGCCACAGCCAGCTCAGGAAAAGAACCACAAATCCCATTTCACAGATGAGAGGAGGGAAGCATGGAGAGGTGGACAATTTCACAGCCAAATCCCTCATCCAGATGCAGACTACCTTGGGTTCTCAGTCCTTCCCAAATCCCTTTGAGCAACTTCTTACAATGTGCTGCTCCTGGCACTTACTGTTTGCAGTGATGGAGAATACCCATTGCCTCTCCTTCTCCTCTGTGTTCTGCTAGCTGAATGCTTTATTTCTTTCTCCAGTTCAGAAGGCAGCTTCACCCATCCCACTGTGTGGCTTATCTTCTGCAATTAACGCTTCCCACCGTATCTGATAGGAGAGAAGGGCTCAGCTGCCCCTGATTAATTGCCAAGTATTTGCTTTCTTTTCCACTTCTATGGCCTGGAATTAATTAGTTTACCCCTCTTATTCCTTTCATGGGCCAGAGCGTTCTCCTTTTTTTGTGCAATTATATATAATAGAAATGCTTGAAATCCCCTGGGGAGCTGTTGAGAGAGGCTCTCAATGGGGAGGAAGGGAGCCTGAAAGCAGGGAGATTACCAAAGGTCGTACACCCTACAGCTTCCCTGCAGTCTTAAAATACATATTATCCTCTGACTCCAGCACAAATCCTTTCCCCTCACCACCTGCATTGCTGCCTTCTCCAGGTTTTTCAGTCAGTTAAGGTGTGAACAGCAGGAAAAGCTTGCAAACCTAAATCCCAAGTGTGAGTAAGAGATGCAAAACAAAGGCCTCCTGTTGGCTGGACACCTTGGGCTGTTGCAGAAAACACAGATCTCACTAGCCAAGTGTGTCTAGCAATACACACTTGGACCCTATCAGTTACATGGCAATAGGAACATTGGCTTTCATTTGAAGGATGTACTACAGCTAGATGCATCAGCTAAACACTCGGTCTGAGGAGAGTTGCTCCTGTGGTCCCTTTGAAACCCAACCAACAGCATCCTGCTGACTTGGGGGCAAGAAGAGGATTTCTAAGAGCAGAGCAAGACAACCATGGTTGGTCCCTCCCTTGCAAACATGGGCATCACAAGTGCTCACAGCCCAGTTTTGCTTTCCAAACAGTAGTGTAAATCAAGAGTAAATAAGCATGAAAGCACAATTTCTCAAAGCAATCCTTGCTCCTTTGGCTAAAAGGAGAAGGCTTTTCCTCTATTCTTGATTGAATGTCTCCAAGACAGGGCTTGTCTAGAAACAGCCTTTTACTTTGTGTGGGGTGAAAATGAAAGGGATCATAGAATCATAAAATACACTGGCTTGGAAGTGACTTCTAGAGGTCATCCAGTCCAAACCTCTTGCAGTGAGCAGGGACATCCCCAGCTAGGTCAGCCTGCTCACGTATGCCACGTATTCACACACCCAAAGCTTTTTCAGTGCCCAAGCCCTGCAGCAGCAAGTTAACTCCCTTCCCTTGCAATATGATCCCAAAGGCAGACATTTCTTACAAAAACTACGTGGGACATAGGGCACCCACCAGCAGAAGGAGGACTTCAGTTCCCTCAAAACAAGCATCTAATTCCTGAACTGTCGGTAGTAGATCCATTTAAGCCCTTATTTACTGCAGTTTATAGACCCCATAATTGTAATCTTCCTTCTTATCTCATTCACACCCTTCATTAGGCAATTTAATCTGTACAGTCTATGGTGCTTGGCCACCTCACTTACTCCATTTCTCTTTAAGCTGGCATGTGATGTGCCAAATGGTTCTGTTTGACTCAGTGCAGCCTGAGTTTCAGGGTGCTTTTCAGACATCAAGGCTCTTGTGCTTGAAACATTCAGTGATATTTAACTTGTAACTGTGACAAACCAATCCACCTAGGACACTGCCCCCAGCTGTCAATGTAACAATGGCCTCACCAGGAGTGGGGAGAGAGGGGTTCCAGAACACTTACATAGCCCAAAATTTCTGAAGCACTTGTTTTCCCACTAGAATACCTGCAGAGCTAAAGCTGTTCAGCTTTGAGACAGAAAACCAGCAGCATCTCAACTCTTGATGGGTGTTTGCAGAGAGATGGGGTGACAGGGCAAGACAGTGTACCTAAGAGACTTTGGCACCCTGATCTTTTGATTGACTTCCTTTTTCCCACTGCTCCCCTGCCTCTTATTCCTAGAATCATAGAATTATAGAATGGTCTGGGTTGGAAGAGACCTCAAAGATCATCTAGTTCCAATCTCTCGCTATAGGCAGGGACACCTCCCACTAAAACAGGTCACTCAAGGCCTCATCTAACCTAATCTTGAACACCTCCAGGGAGGGAGCAGCCACAACCTCCCTGGGCAACCCATTCCAGTGTTTCTTGATTCTATCTTCATTTGCCTCTTAAACATTAATTAGTCATCTTCCTTGCAATCATTTTGGGTAGAGTAATAAACAAAGGTGATAAACGTGGAAGGTGAAGCCTGTGCATTGCCTGGGCTGCAAACCAAGAAGCAGCTGAGGGCTGCAGCTGCAGTGCTGCAGCTCTCCTCCCCTTCCTTTCTCTCCTTTTCCCTCTCCTGACTTGCAGCTCTGCCAGTTCTGCGTCACAGACCCCTCTGAACTTGCTCTGCAGGCAGGGTATGAGCAGAGCACAGCCGTGCCTGGAAGTCTGTCACTGCGCAGTGCTCTGTGTGTGAGTGTCAGGAAGGGGAGGCATGGGTCAGGGACTGGCCACACATGCAGCGTGGAGCTAGGATATGCTAGGTATCTAACACACACACTTACACCCCTGTTATTTAAATTGTCATCTGCACCCTTCAGTATACTGCATGCTTCAGAGAGCATCTGCTGAGCAAAAGGCATTCACGTAGAGGAAGGAGTGAGCTGGCTTTAAAGCACCCATCCAGAGAGCGTGCTGCAGTCAGCGAGTCATTTCAGCAGCAATGGTTGCACCTTTCTCCTTGGAAAGGCCTCTAGATTAGCACTGCTAGGATCTCTCTTGACTCAGCATGGTGCTAGGGGAACAGCCATGCTACAAACCATGTTTTTCTGCTCACAGAATTAAAAAAAAAAAAAAAATTATNATAAGGTCTCCTGGAAGCCTTCTCTTCTCCAGGCTGCAGAGCCCCAACTCTTGTAGCCTGTCCTCATAGCAGACCTGCTGCAGCCCTCTGAGCATCTTCGTGGCCATCCTCTGGACCTACTCCAACAGTTCCACGTCCTTCCTGTGCTGGGGGCTCCAGAACTGCACACAGTACCATTTTCTTAGGAGATGACAGGATGAATTATTTTCTTGTCTTGCTCTAGAGGGAGTATTCCCTGGTGCTGACTCTGTGGGGCATAGTCACCATTTGGATGAGGTGCTTAGGGACATGGTCTAACAGTTGTATACAGGAAGATGCTGGACTATGGTTGAACTTGATGATCTTAAGGTCTTTTCCAACCAGGTGATTCTGTGCAGAAAGTAGGTCTGTGTATGAGGAGAGCGAGTTCTGCCAGTGGCCTGCTGAGGGGTCAAACAGCCTCTGTTCCACAGTGACCTCAGCAGCAGGTACAGAGGAGACCCTTTTACTTCCTTGCATGAATTCCTGTTTATTTCTGAAGATCATGGATTTATGTCCTGGTTCTGCTCCTTCAACATGCGCATCCCTCAGCCACGCTGCTGGTGTAAAATGGCCGGTCTGTCTTTACTCGGAGAGTGCTGCAGTCATTTACACCTCCTGGAACTCTCTCTCCTGCATAATTAGAGGTGTAACTGACCTCATATGAAGAGCTCTGCATGACCTTAAGTGGCAGGACTGCAAAACTGAGGCAGCTTTCCAGCTCGGCCGCTTACGATGCAATTCATGCACATGCACCAAGTATCATCCTTTGTTTAACCTTGCCATAATCTGCAGCTTTGGTCAGAGGTGACTTGAAAGCAAACCAATCAACACCTCTTGTAAATTACTGAGTAAAGCATTTAGTTTTCTATCACTTCACAGCTCTTGAGTAACAGCAGACAGGGAAGNTGGTTGCCTGAGAGAAGCAAGCAACCTCCTCCTGGCCACAACCACCCTTCAGGTAGTTGTAGACAGCAATAAGGTCTCCCCTGAGCCTCCTCTTCTCCAGGCTAAACAATCTCAGCTCCCTCAGCCTCTCCTCATAGGGCTTGTGCTCGAGGCCTCTCACCAGCCTCAGCATCTCAGCAGATTCCAGTTTGCCCTTACACACTGGCTACCTCAAATTCTCCCTACTGATTTCCATGCAAAGTGATATTTTTGCTTCTTTCTGTACATGACTTTGCTGCATTTCCAGACATTATTAAGCATCTGTCACACTNTTTCTTGTCTTGCTCTAGAGGGAGTATTCCCTGGTGCTGACTCTGTGGGGCATAGTCACCATTTGGATGAGGTGCTTAGGGACATGGTCTAACAGTTGTATACAGGAAGATGCTGGACTATGGTTGAACTTGATGATCTTAAGGTCTTTTCCAACCAGGTGATTCTGTGCAGAAAGTAGGTCTGTGTATGAGGAGAGCGAGTTCTGCCAGTGGCCTGCTGAGGGGTCAAACAGCCTCTGTTCCACAGTGACCTCAGCAGCAGGTACAGAGGAGACCCTTTTACTTCCTTGCATGAATTCCTGTTTATTTCTGAAGATCATGGATTTATGTCCTGGTTCTGCTCCTTCAACATGCGCATCCCTCAGCCACACTGCTGGTGTAAAATGGCCGGTCTGTCTTTACTCGGAGAGTGCTGCAGTCATTTACACCTCCTGGAACTCTCTCTCCTGCATAATTAGAGGTGTAACTGACCTCATATGAAGAGCTCTGCATGACCTTAAGTGGCAGGACTGCAAAACTGAGGCAGCTTTCCAGCTCGGCCGCTTACGATGCAATTCATGCACATGCACCAAGTATCATCCTTTGTTTAACCTTGCCATAATCTGCAGCTTTGGTCAGAGGTGACTTGAAAGCAAACCAATCAACACCTCTTGTAAATTACTGAGTAAAGCATTTAGTTTTCTATCACTTCACAGCTCTTGAGTAACAGCAGACAGGGAAGATATACAACTTCCTGGCTTTGAGTGACACAGAAAGCCAAGTTTCTGCTCATGACTGCTCATTCAAGTCTGCAGAAACAGAGCCCAGAGTCACAGGCACTTCTCTGTGCCCAGCTCTGCGCCAGCATTTCCAAATGCTGAGCTGCCTGTATAAACCAAGCATCTCACGTGGGAAAACTGATATTTATTCAGCTTCATTTGAATGCAAAGCTGTCACCATTACATGCATAGAGTAAGCAAGCATCTCCTCACAAGCAGCCACACTACCCCAGTGGTGATGGAATTCACTCCCCAGCTTCCTGACAGCAAAATTCTGAGATTTCAGCGTTCAACCCCAGAGGTAGCTGCATTTCAGCTGTGGCTGAATGATCGCTGTGTACATTGTCTGCGAAGCAGTTAGTGATTCTTCAAGATGACAGGCTCTGGGGATGTCAGTCATTTTCATTAACACAAATAAGATATGTTTCATTTTAGTCACTCTAAAACCATTGAGTCATTTATTGATGTCTGGGTAATTTATGAGCTCTGTAATCTTGGCTGGAAACCTACCAGTGTGACTGTTTGCAGTAAGAAATGGGCACAGCATAGAGATGGATTGCTGTTTAGCTGAAGTTCAGCTATTTATTCCCTGGGTCAAAGTGTTAAACAGACTTGGGTGACAAAGCTTGGAAGCCTTTCACCTGAAGTTCAAACTGTTAGCACTCTACAGCAGCCAGTGAGAAATGGACTGGTAGTTTCTTGTCTTCTGTTGTTCCTATGGCTTACCATGGGCAACTGAAAACTGGATCTCACTCCATAGCCTAGAAGGCAAATGATCCACTAGGACAGAAAATTAACTTCCTTCCTGCTCTGGAAATGGTCAGCCAGCAGGAGAGCTGCACATGTTATGTTTGCTTTGCTGCAGCTGGAGCTTTCATCTGGAGGAGTGGTGAAAGGGAAGTCTCCCAGGGTGTCAGTCAAGCACTCTCATCAGACTAAATTCAGGCAACAACAACAACAAAAAAACAAATTCAGACAAGAGAACTGAATCAGTTCAGATGAGCACTGGAGAGGCATCTAGATTTTCTGCTGATGAGACAAACCAAAATGGGATGGCAGCTTGTCACAGTCCAGAGAGAGAAGAGGAGCCTCTGCATGTCTCACAAGGTGTCCGCACTGGCCTCCCTCTGCTGTGTGTTTCAGATCCTCTCTGCTCTCAGAAATGCCCTGTAAGTGTGATCATAAAGCCAATGGGGAGAAGAATGCTGTAGGTGTCATGGCTTTTACAAGAGTCAACCAATCAAAGATGATGCTGAGGTTAAAGAGTTCCACACAGCCACCCTAGCTGTGGCCGTGAGTTTATCTTGGGATAGGAGGAAAGGAGAGGACTGGCAGAGGGTGCCCAGAGCCCACAGTGACATTTCTCTCTTTCCTATAATCTCAACTCTCTGGGACCTCGCTGCTGGGAGAAAGGCAGCTTCAGAAAGACATTTTATCAAGCCCAGCAGGGAGGAAAAATAGAAAGAAATCCAAGGCCCAAACAAGTTCTCCTGTTGTTTCCTTCTCTCATCCCTATTCCTTCCCTTTCCCTTTTCCTCCTCTGTCATGGTCTCTTCTTTCTCTTACTTTTCCTTCCTGCCCCTTCCTGCCTCTTCCAATCCTCTTCCCCATGCTTTCTCTTAGGCCTCCCCATAAGGATCTTGCTCTGTTCACAGGCCCACTAAGGCATCTAACTCCCCTAAATTCTATTTTTAAACAGGCAGCAACACTGTTTCAGTGTCCACTTGGCATCACAAAGTCCACAAAGTGGACTTTGGCATCACTGCTTTGCCACTAGACTGCTCTGAGTCACACCACCTCTTCCAAGCAGCTCACAGGACCTGGGAGCACCCCTGACCCCTGTACTCATCCAAAGATCCTTGGCCCTAGAGGAGAGAGAAGAGACAGGAGAGAGGAGAGTACATACTGTAGGACTGCATCACACCAGGGAGGTGATGCTTTTCAGAAAGGATCACAAAGAGCTCTTATCCACAGCCCCTAATACCCTTAATTCTCTCCAGCCTCAGAACTGAGTCCGTGTGGATCTCCTGTGTGCAGGATAGAGATGCTCAGATGCTGCTCCATCTTACAACTGGGAGCAATTTGGAAGCCCTGACACACACAGAGTATGACTTTCTACAGGTGGATTGTATCCCAAAAGTTAAAGAACCACTGTGGCTCCTTGCTCCCACCTGAATGTTACCTATTGGGATGCACAACCAGGGCTTGAGGCTGAAATTTGTTAATTCAGCATTTATTGACTTGTCACTCTGGAATATTAATGCTCTCCCTGCATGGCCCACAGCCTTCAGAGATAAAATAGCTCATCTGGGACATTAGGACTTCCATTGATTTACTTTTAGTGCTTCCAGGCAACAAAGTACTCTTAGTTTTGACTATCTACTTGTATTTTCCAAAGAGATTTTATCTACCTATCTGTTGTGTGCCAGCTGGGTGGACTCACACACAGATGTAAAGACTGGCAGACTGGTTAATAGCGTCCAGGAGTCTTTTAGACAGGCTGTGGTGGGAGCCATTCTCAACAAGTGACAGTTTTCCATCCAGTTAAGGCATACACCACAACAGGTCTGCAGAAGAGAGATCACTTACAGTCCCTTGTTTTTGTTTGAATAAAGGCTCTTTTGCAAGCTACTTGGACTACTAATCCTAGCAGAAATGCAATTACATCTGGTGGCACTGGAGCAATAGCACAGCAAGTCTGGCTGTATCAAGCTATATGCTGGTCTATAGGTGGTGTCCCTGCCCAGGGCAGGGTGGTTGGAATTAGATGATCTTTAAGGTCCCTTCCAACCCAAACCATTCTGCAGTTCTGCAATTCTGTGAGCTGGGGTTGTTCAGCCTGGAGAACAGGAGGCTTGGGGGAGACCTTATTGCTCTCTACAACTATCTGAAGAAAGAATAATTCCTATTTGCAGATCTGAGAAGAACTTGAGAGTGTGTCCAGTTCTGGGCCCCTCAATTTAAGAAAGATGTTGAGGTGCTTGAATGTGTCCAGAGAAGGACACCAAGGCTGGTGAGGGAGCTGGAGCACAGCCCTGTGAGGAGAGGCTGAGGTAGCTGAGGTTGTTCAACCTGGAGAAGAGGAGGCTCAGAGGAGACCTTCTTGCTCTCTACAACTACTTGAAAGGAGGTTGTAGCCAGGTGGGGGTTGGTCTCTTCTCCCAGGCACTGAGTGACAGAACAAGAGGACACAGCCTCAAGCTGCACCAGGGCAGGTTTAGGCTGGGTGTTAGGAAGAAGTTCTTCACACAAAGAATGGGCTGTCCTGGGGAGGTGGTGGAGTCACCATCCCTGGAGGTGTATAAAAGGAGTCTAGATGTGGCACTGAGTGCCATGGTTTAGTTATTTAGAAGGTGTTAGGCGATAGGTTGGACTGCATGATCTTGGAGGCCTCTTCCAACCTGGCTAATTCTATGACTCTATGATATATGACACTGGTGGATGAGTTTGCCCTGGCATCTGACAGGCAGAAACACAAACAGAGCACACACACAGAGCTCAGAACAAGAACACACACCATGAAATTGTTAAAGACATGTCTAAACTTCTCACAAACAGGACACTTCTCTGAACTTGGGCATTATTGCTTTTGGAATACCTTATCCTCTCAGGGGATTTACTGAAACTCTTTCTCACTGAGAAAAAAATATAGGAGCCAGAGCTGACACTTGAAAGTTGAGGCAGTTGTCTAAATGCAAAAGGCAATAAATCTATATCAAGTCAAAAGGTCAGAATGATCTTAGGATAGCTGGAAAAGGGTATCTCTAGGCTAATCTCCAGATGGGAAGCCAGACCAACCACTGTGCAGCTGCTGCTTGACACTTCAGGTCATTTGTTTCATTTTTTGAATTTGCTTTTGGTGTATTTTGGTGTATTTAAGGCTTTGAGGAGACCTTATAGGAGCCTTCCAGTATCTGAAGGGGGCCTACAGGAAGGCTGGGGAGGGACAATTGACAAGGTCTTGCAATGACAGGACAAGGGGCAATGGGTTTGAACTGGCAGAGGGAAGATTTAGACTGGATGTTAGGAGGAAGTTCTTTACAGTGAGGGTGGTGAGGCACTGGCACAGGTTGCCCAGGGAGGTTGTGGCTGCTCCCTCCCTGGAGGTGTTCAAGGCCAGGTTGGAGGAGGCCTTGAGTGACCTGTACTAGTGGGAGGTGTCCCTGCCTGTGGCAGGGGGGTGGGACTGGGTGATCCTTGAGGTCCCTTCCAACCTTACCATTCTATGATATTTTTACAGTGAATATCCTCCATCAAAACTCTTCAGATCTCTTGATGCATTTTGGGGTTGTTCAGCCTGGACAAGTGCAGCCTTGCCTCACAGACCAAAAAAAGAGCCATGTCAGAACTCCAACACCTTGGGCTTTGGGAGGAGGTATGAATTCTCCTCCAGATCTCCTGCTATGGCTGGTGTCCAGCAACAGATTCATTCACCCTCCATGGTCAGTTGCAAAGATGAAGAGCCTACCCTCAGGACTGTGGCTTCTTAGCCTCAGGACTGTGGCTTCTTTCCTCCTTCTGGTACATGTGCCAATGTGTTTGGGGGTGGAAAGGAGAGGGAGCTCCACCATCTACGTTAGCAGTGACTCAATGTGTTATTTCTGGCAGCTATTACACAAGATTTTTTTTTTCTTTCTCTTTTTCTTTTTTTTTTTCTCTCTCCACATTAAAATTCAGCAGCTCAGGAAGACAGCTCAGGGCTAGACTCCAGGATGCTAAATTCTCTAACTCAGAGCACTACACAACTGTATAAATATATATAAAGACCACCCCTCTTCAATGTTCTTACCGTGCAAACCTTGCAGACATCCAGGAAATTATTTTTAAAAAATCCAGTAACCCAAATCTCCAAGGCCTAGGCAGTCTTGTGCTGTGCTGGTGCTTCTGCCTTGGACTGGCATTTCAAGCAGTCTCCCTGTAACTACCACCCACAATGGTGCCACCTTAGTACAGCTAACTGCAGAGTTCTATGTCCTGGCACAGAAAGGATGGACACCCATATCCCTGCTGCTGGGCACTGGGCTGCACCCTTTGAGAGANGGCCTCTGAGTTAGCAGAAAATACAGAGCTGTTTAAATGTTTGCTTGGGTTTTTTCCATCTGTCTTCCAGGTGAGCCACAGCCCCTGCAGAGTGTGCAAAGCTCACCTGGGGCCAAGCTGAAGCCTCTGGGGGGAGCATTGCATTTGGTTCAAGAGATATGATACATGCCTGGTCACTGGACAAGGGTGTTGTGGGGTGCAGCATATGTAGATCCCATGGGATCCTTGGGCATGCAAGGCACTATGGAAGTGCCAGGCACCATTGATTCTATTCCTCCATGCCCAGGTCATTCTATCCTTCCTTTAGATTTTGCACAGGGGAACATCCACCTCCACTTTGTTTGCTGCTGACCCCACTGCACTGGCAGGGGACATGCAGAGATCAACCTTTAAATGGGTTTTACACCCTTCTTTTCCACCCAGGCTGCCCGTTCCTCTGCTGGCTGCTCTCCCCACATGCCAGCTCATTCCTGGGATCTCCAGGAGCCACTGCTGTCCATGAAACTGAGCTGCTCTCCTCTTCCCCAGCATGCCTACCTGTGCCTGCTCATTCCTGGCACCATAGCCCAGCCTCAGTAAGGTTTTCTCTGGCCAGTTTTGGAAGCATCACAGAGGTTGGTGGCTGCAGGGTGAACAGGGTGAAAGAATGAGAAACACAGAGGGAAAACAAAGCTCCTGGAAGAGCTATAAGAAAAAAGGGAACCCTTCCACCAGATTTGAGGCAGGACAGTGGTGCCAGGAAGGTAGAGGATGCCTTGAAGCAGAAACAGTAATTCTCTGCTGTGGCAGCCCAATCATCTGACACAGCCAAGCCAGATCCGTGGCACAGAGGTCATGTGAAGGAGCACTGCTGTAAGGAAAGGGAAGTGTGTGTCTGATGTGTGAGATTGCAGAAACTCTGGATTTGGAGCTCAGCCTCCAGCCTTTGGTACTTTACCACGTGGCTCCTGGCTGGAAGCCTTTCTGCCTGCTCAGTTTTGTGTCCAAGTTTTTCCTCTCTCCCTCTCTCTCACTTCTGTGCTTTTCTGGTCAAGTAGGAGCTGTGGGTTGGATGGGGCTGGAGCACCAGCTGGGAGTGCAGGGAGAAGGAGCAGAGAGCACAGTGGTGAAGACAGGTGGTTGCTCCAGATGGAGGGGAGGGGACTTCATGGTGGGAGGCAAAGGCAGGGGAAAGGAAAAGCTGGAGGGAAGCAGAGGATGAAGAGCTGGGGTGGAATGAGTTGAATGAGAAATTGCAAGAGGAATGGCCATTCAGCTGGGTGCTACACACCTCACACTGCAAGTGCCTTCTCTCTCTCTCTCTCAGAATGCTCAGAAAGGGAATAAAATGTGTAAAAGCCATATATATATATATATAATTTTTTTTGGTTAATAACAGTGATCTATTTATAGGCTATAAATTATACACTGTGAACGTTGCTCAGAGACAAGACATTATTTTGCTGCCAACAGGGAAGAAAGAAAGAAAGGGGAAAAAAAAAAAGAAGGTAGAGAGAAGAGGGGAAAAAGACAGAGAAACATAGAGGAGTGAGGAAGCTGTGAGCTTCTGAACCACCCTTCCTGTCTCTGCACCTCATGTTTTTGCAGCAAAGAGCAGTTGTTGTGCAAGAGGAATGATACTGAAGAGAAGAGGTATATGGGGTCATCTCCAGGGGCCTGATCCCTTCCTTCTTTTCTGCCTCCCATGGAAGAAATGTGTTGGAGCATTTCTGAATGAATCAGAGCATTTTCTAGGGCCTCCTCTGAGTGCCAGAGCACAGCACCGTGAAAAATGTTGCTCAGGAGCTGATGGCCTGTGGTACCTGGCACTCTCCTGTCTGCTGCAGACACAAGTGCATGGGCCACCTGGCAACCTTTCCTGGCCCTGTAGCAAGCAACTTCTGAGTGCTTCAGAAAAATATCTTACTGTCCTCCCCTCTCTTTTCAATTTCTTTTTTTTTTTTTTTTTTGTGTTTTGTTTCTGCCCAGGGAAACCTCTCCCTCCTTTTGCAATCACACATGCACAGACAGGGCATTCAAAGCCACANCTTCAACAGTTCCATGTCCTCCTGACCTCTTTCTTTGGATCTCTGAGCTTTGTCACCTGATTGTTCTTTTCTTTCCACAGCAGAACACTTCCCTGGATTTTATAATATTTTTTAATATTCTACTGCTTCTATTTTTATACATTGGGAAAAGAATAAGAGGGTTTGACCAAGCTTGTCTATAGTATTAAAAAAGACTGTCATCTTTGAGGTCACTTCCATCTATCCTGCATGATCAAAATGGAAAACCTGGAATTGAAACCCATTCATTTTGTAGCTCCATCACAAAAAAACCACCATTTATCCACCCTACTGGCACTGAAAACATACCCTTGAGTGGCAACCCACTGCAAAACATCTGTGACATTCTCTGAGGATTGTCACAGTCCAGATATGGACGAGTTTTGGATGCTATTCCCTACACAGCCTTGAATGCAAGGAGCATGTGTGGAGGCATACAACACCAAGAGCCAAATTTTGTCTGATACATGGATTTGGAGTGCCCAGGGTCCACCACATTCTGTAGGCAGGGCTTCCCTGAATTTCAGTGAGGACTACGAGGGATGCAAATATGGAGAACTGGAAAAAGATGAGAGAGATTTGTTTGACAGTCTACTGAATCATGAACAGTTGAGTAATGAGTGGCTGAGTAACTGGCAGGGTACTGCTTGGCATTGCTTCAAGCCACCTGTTGCTCAAGAGGAAGGAGCAATCCTCAGGTTGGAGCGACAGGAAGATTCATGGATTCATAGAATGGTTTAAGCTGGAAAGGACCTTAAAGATCATCCAGTTCCAACGTCTCTGCCATGGGCAGGGACACCTTCCAAATTTGGATCTGAGTTTGCAGGGCAAGCTCTAAGCTTCTATTTATGAGGGATGGCATATGCACAAAAGATGGTGCCCTGTTCAGTGCCATATAATGAAATCCATGAGATGCCCAAAACCTCCAGCAAATGGGGGCAACAGCATTGCAGTGCTTGGCTTTGAGAGCCTGCCCTTAGCAGCTGCTGTTGCAAACTAGCCTAGGACAGATGCCATACAGAGCAGTCCTTTTTGTGATGAATGTCTCTTTGGTGACTTTCTAGTGCCACTTAAAAGGGCACAGAAACACCACCCCAGATAAATCTGAGGTTCATTCTCATGCAGTGTCGTACAGAGGTATCTGAGCAAACACTTGGCAAAATGTAACATCATACAGGGTCCCTTAAGAGTGTTCAGAGGCACTGATTTCTGCCTTGGAGGGATTCTTTGATACAGAGCACTCAGCAGAGACACTGAGTTGCTAAACTCTCTCTGCATCCCAGCAGCAGGTCTTTCCACAGCCAGGAGAGGCTGTGGGCAGGGACCTAGCAGAGCAAACATTACTGCCAAATAAACAGAAACTCAGATCTCCAAAGCTTTGAGTTTGGCCTGGAGGACAAGTCAACCAGTAGAATGGATCATTCTAGCTACTCCTTACCCAAGCCCCAAGGAACAGCTCTACCTAAGCACAATGCACCCTTCTCCCTCAAGCTCTGGTCTTACCAGAGCTCAAACTACAAGCAGCATGAAGGAATATACACAGTTGCTGATAAATTAGTGCATGCTGCCTTCTGAGTCAGTGCTAAAGCTAAATCTGTCTGCATCAAACTAAAGAGCTATGCTCCTCCCCAAACCCTGGCACCTGAAGCCTCACCTCGTTCATATCCCCTGAAGCTCGGAGCTGACTCCTGGACCAGTGGTCCTAGCAAGCAGACTGGCATCCTGTACCCTTGGCAGGGTCTTGCAGCCAACCTGCATTTTCACTGGTGCAGTAAATCAGAACTGAGTACCCTCCTGATCTGAGCCTTGCAGGGCACAGCAGTCTCCAGAGCTACTGTCTGTAGTTTCCACGCTTGTGCCCTTCCCGTGCCAAAAATCCCTCTTGTATCTGTGCTGGCTGTAGCTGCTGCTCCAAGGACAGATGCCTTGTAGGGAGACCCATCAGGACTGAAGTTCTGCAGAATCACATCTGCTTCTTTGTCCTCATTTCCCCCAGCTCATGTATGATTTCATTCAACCTAAATCACGACAGCTTTTCCAGTCTACGTAGGCAGAGCAGATCCCTTCACAGTTAGATTTATTTTTTTAATGAGTATTATTTTGAGGTGGAGGTGGAGGAGATAGTGCTTAAATGCAAAAGTCTGAATCTGTAGCATGAAAACTGCACTCAGCCTAAAGGAAGAAGGTGGCAGCTTGATGGAGAGCATCACCATACTGTGAAAGAACAAATAGGGTGAAGATGCTGTCAGATGGGAAACTGAATCCTCCCTGGCTCAATGAGCATAGATATTGTTGGTGGTGTATATACCATAGGCACATTCTGCAAACAAACTTTAATTTAAGCTGCAGCTACCACCAAATTCTGTCATTTTCTCTTGCTCTATAAGAAGCACTAAAATATCTTACCCAGATGAGCTGGGAGCTTGGAAAATCATCTCCTTATCCCACTTGACAGATCCCAGGTTCACACTATCCTCACAAGTGACTTTAGCAGCCACAGGTAAAAGGGACCAGGAAGATCCTTCCCTCCCTTTGACCTCTCTAACAGCTGGAATCTCCTTGCAGCAAGTCACCTGGGAACAGTGGCTCTTTGCAGAAGGGAAGATGGTTTCTACGTGGGTGAGATTGTTGTGAGGGCTCTAGAGAAGGAGAAAAACCTCCTCTGTTACTAAGCAGGGATCTGAAGGCCGTTGTCGGGGGAGCAGCAGAAGAATTTCCATAAAAGGAAGAATTATTCTGCCTGCAGCCAAACCACCTCGACTCTCATCTTGTCAGATCTCACAGCAGCAGCAGGGCTGGTCAGCAAGGGGAGGCAACTCTCCTGGGGGCAAGCAGGGTGGTGTTGTGATGCAGGGAAGGAGGAGGGAGAGCTCATCCTATGTAGACAGTAAACACATTACCCTCCTGGACTTCTGAAGTTTTCTTTTCCTCATGACCTGAAGGAGAAGAGCCCTTTATGATCTGGAGGTTGCTAAGTGCACATCACATGGAACATCTATCTGGCTTTCTCATCTAATTGCAATGGGATTAATTAGATAAGGCCACAGTACCATCCCCATCTCTCCACCCTCTTTCTTCCTTCACCTAAGCTGCTCCAACTAGTTAGCAGCCTTGGCAGCATTTGAACAGCTGTGTGTGAAAAATATCCTTCTGTTACAGCAACATAAGGGCCTTGGGAACAAAGCAACCCATTGCAAAGCCACCCATTGCAAAGCCACCCACTGGGACCAAAGTGACCCCTTGCTTGACCAGCAGGAAGACTCCCAGGGCTGGACATGATGGAGGAGAGAGAACTTTGAGCATAGGAGCTCCATACATCAATCAGATACCAGAATCAACATAAATCACTGAGGACTGCAAGGAAGAAGAGGTAACCCCAGATCCCAGCCCCTTTTTCTGCAGTACCCATGGATTACCTCAGGCTGCTTGCCTCCTTGCTTCACCTCTGAACTGTACCCTGTACAGACTGCAGAGCTGCAAAGGCTGATCAGGTGGCAGCACCCTCCAATATCCTTGAAGTCCCTGGGACAGCTAACAGCAGGGTTAAGTGCACTCAAAACAACTTTCCTTCAGCTTGATCAAGCCTGTGTAGCTTTCTCTCCATGTGCTGGTTGTTTTCATTCACCATAAGACAAATAGGAGGAAGAGAATAGATCAGAAGGAAATAACCAACTCTTGTCCTACTGCTCTTTGGCCAGTAAAGAGATAAGACAGAAAAGAGAGAGGAAGCTTTTTGCTCACACTGCAGTTAGAAGCTGAAAATCGGAGAGAAAATGGAAAGTATGCTTGAAGATAGCACAAATCCTTGATAAAACCTCTCTGAAACTTGATGAAAAATTTCAAAGTGCATCAGGAAAGCTGGGATTTTCTAAAGGATAAATCCATCAGACTGAGAAGATACAGACACAGATGGCTGATCTGGGCTCTCTGGAGGAAGTAGGGGTCTAGAGCGAGCTTTAGCTTGTTAGCTTAAGGTCAGGGATGGAGCACTATCATGAAGGGAGGCACTCAGCATCTCTTCAGACTCTGCTAGGCCTCTCCTGCCATTTCAGGAGGCAGCCCCAACATGCTGGCATTGTAGATGCAGAGGCTGCTGGGGCAACCATGAGCAATGGCATGACCCTCATCTTTCCTTGCTTTGTCCACTTCCTTGCTTTAGGGGGAACCCAGCAAAACAGTACACTTCAGGCTCCCTACCTCACCAGAAAAGCAGGGGCTCTGGGCACAAAAAGGGCCAGGATGACTGCAGATGGAGCATTGAGGTCTTTGTGAAGGTATATAGATACTGTCACAAACCTCAAGTCTTGTTTTAATTCAGTGTTTCCTGTAGAAGAGCAAGCAGAAGCACTCTGTCTAGCTTTCCAGGTCTGCACTAATTCAAACTCCCCCAATATGAAACAATTTGACCTGCATATCTTACCTGCTCTCTAAGGATTTTAGCCCTTTCCCATTTCCAACAAATTGATCCCTTTGGAGCAGGCCTGTAATTAAGAAACTGTACAGGGGGCTCTGTCATCAGGTAAACATGGTGTCTGGAGACAGAAATTTTCAATGAAGATTAATTAGGCAGAGCTCCTGCCCCATTCTGTCTGGCAGTGGAGAGAGCAGTGCTTGCAATGGGAGAGCAGCCCTAATGCTCTCCCTCCACTTGCACATCCAGCACCATCCACCCAGCAAGGAGGCTCTTCAGAGGATACAGCCTGATTCTCTACTCACAGGAGGGGGGTTGTTCAGGAAGAGCTGCTACTGAGAGTAGCTCCTGCAGCAGCAGGGATAAAGGCCAGAGAAAAGAACCACATTTACTTGCCTTATGTGCATCTGCTTCCCAGAGGGGATGTGGACAGGACCTGATGTTCGCGCTGCACCCTGCGCTTGGTGGGAAGGCAGGTCCAAGAGAGGCAGTAGGACACAGCTATGACTCTTCCTGGCAGATCATCCTGGCAACAGATGTTTTGCCTTAGGAGTCTGTGCTCTTCTGTGCCTACCAGGCAGCAGCAACCTGGCTGCAAAGGCCTGAGTCAGTGAAGGGAGCAGGAAATATGCAGGGAGAAAGAAAAAGTGTAACTTTGCTTTATATGTTGAGTGGAAAAAATGGAAACATACTCCACGAGGACAGTAGGGCAGAGAGGCCACACCACATGAAGCAAAGGAGTGGATGGAAGGGTGATGGAAATCTTAGCCCAGAAATTATATTAAAGCAATGAGGAGAAAAGGGGCTGAGAAAAGATGCACTAAGCATCTGTCACTACAATTAATTAAATGTAGCCAAAGATTCATAGATTCATAGAATATTTGGGATTGGAAGGGGCCTTAAAGGTCATCTAGTTCCAACCCCCCCACCATTGGCAGGGACACCTCCCACTAGCCCAGGTTCCTTAAGGCCTCATCCAGATTGGCCATGAACACCTCCAGGGAGGTAGCATCCACAATCTCTCTGGGCAACCTGTTCCAGTGTCTCACTACCCTCACTGTGAAGAATTTCTTCTTAACCTCCTGTCTAAATCTGTCCTCCTCAAGTTTCAATTCATTCTCTCTCATCTTATCTCTACAAGCCCTTGTAGAAGTCCCTACCCATCTTTCTTGTAAGCCCCCTTCAGGTACTGGAAGGCTTCTATAAGGTCTCCCTGGAGCCTTTTTTTTTTTCCAGGCTGAGCAGTCCCAACTCTTGTACTCTGTACCCATAAAGGAGGTGCTCCAGCTCAACAGAAGAGAGAGAAAACAGAGGCAGACTCTGGTGTGGAGTGAAATAAGTTGTGGAAGAGATTTGCCAGATTTACACACATAGCTCCCGTTAAAGGACAGGTGTGGGCAGGAGTGGATTACCTCAAGTGAGGAGGGTCCTCTGGCTCCATCTTGCACAGCCACATGTGAGCCATTACCCTGCACCTGTCTCATGTATCAGCCCAGCTAGCAGACCAGAGTGAATAGATGTGTGTGCTGGTCAGAGTGGTTCTATCACCATCACGACTCTCCAGCAGGTAGTGTGGGCTTTTGGTGTATCAGCAGCAGATTTTAACCTGAGGTGAGGTTAGGCAGCCTCTGCTCATCCACACCTGCCCACTGGCCAGCTGTCAATAACAGGAGCACACAGCTCTAGATAACAACCTTATACCAGCTCATGTTTATGCATAATAAGTTGTTCTTTTAATAACTGGGACAATATCTGCACTTCATGTAACAAATTCAGCCCTCAGGACATTTAATGGCAGAGTTCCACAAAGCTGAATTAGCTGGCTGGAAAGGTATGGGCACTTCAGGAACCAGTAGGTCTCATCTGGGAGGCACATGGCTTCAAGTAAGCTCTGGCCCCAAGGTAGTGACTGAAACACTGATGACATTCCCAGGAAGGGAGGGAGGAAAAAAGATATTACAAGAAGGTGAAGGGAGCCTTTGATGCTCAGTTTATTGGGAGGCATAATGTGATATATGAGAGATTTAGTCAGCATTACCAAGAAGTGGAAGAGACTGCCAAGTCCTTCAGAAGAGTGGTGCAGAGCTGTTCAGGACACTTTCAGAGAATTCACAAGAGGCAGCATTACTGCAGGTCTAAGAGACAGGGGGTGCTGGGCTGGCTACTGCTTCCAGTTTGGATCCAGTTTGACTTTGGCAAAGAACAAAAAAACCCTCCAAGAGTGGAAAAGACACAGGAAGACTTGGGGGACAGGGTGTTCAGAGAAGGAAGGAGCAGGTAGGTTGATCTAGCTCATGGTGATGGACAGGCAGGTAAAAGGGACAAGACACACTCAAAAAAACCCTCCAGGGACAAAGGAAGAAACAAGAGAAAACATTCTGAATATCTGTATGAATTCAGGCCCTTTGTTTTCATACCCAAAACAAAGCTGCAGGAGACCAAAAGGAAGAGGGAACTCAAGAGAGGTCAGTCCAACCAGCAATGGCACAGCTAAGAGAAGCTGCATTTGACAAAAAAGGCCATTGAGGTGTGCAGAGGTAACACCTCGTACCACAGGGCCCTTAGGACACAGGATCTCAGGTGCTATGATGAAACCCTAAAGGTAAATACAGCTTGGACTGTCAGAAGGTCCCAGCAAAGACAGGCAAAACCTCTCCCAACCCACAGCTCCTAGGCTCACCCAGACTTCAGTAAAAGCTCCCAGCTGGGGCAGGGCAGGGTTGATTTTTGTTCCCCGCAGAGGTGTCTCTGCTGTCAGCAGCTCCATGCTCTGTGCTGCTCACAGCAGCTGGCCAGTTATTAGTGGTGCAGACAGAAGAGCTCAGCCTGGGATGTTTTGCCCACAAAGCTTTCCTTAGAAGGCAAAGATCATGCTTTTGTTTGGAGATAGCCTGAGATGTGCTTCTGATGTGAGGAAGGGGCCAGATACCCAGGTTTGATTAATGCCCTGTATTTTTTGATGTCTAAGCACAGAGTAACATAGCACAACAGAGGAAATGGAGTTAGACCTGCATGCAAAGGAGAGACAAGTATGTTGTGATTCTTACAAGGATGGGATAAATCAGGCTCCTCCTATCCCATGGATATAAGAGGACCCTAGCAGCGTGGAAGGCATCTATCCTTAGAGAGGGAAACCCTCCATCAGCACACAAGGAGCTTGGAAAGACTCCAGTTATTTAGGCCAAGGCACAACTAACCTGGCAATGATAAAAAGCCTCCTCCAGAGAGGACACCAAAGGCACAGGCCCTGTGCTCAGTGGCTCAGGTTCCATCTCCCCACCTGTGAAGGTGCTGTGACAAGTCTGCACTCTGTGCTCACTGCAGGTGCAGGACCATTTTCACCCCAGAGGGAGCCTGTGAAGCTATCTTGGTCTTCTCTCAAGAGCCTAATCATTCTCCCAGTATGGCCCAAGGAATGGGCAGCTGTGAAAAGCAGAAGCTCATTCCTGCTTGCAACCCTGCAGAGCACCAGAGACTCAGACACCAACACCTTTGGTGGAAGAGGGAAGATGAGCAGTTGCTGTTTCATGCGCAAGACAGATGAGCTCATCTATCACTTGAGACAACCTCAGCACCAAGCAGCAGCTACCACTCCACTTTGCACAACCCCATCTTTTGCATTTCTCTGCCCCTTTGGGTCTACTAGCCTTGGTCCAGGAAAGCCATGGCAGATTTTGTTGCTGAGGAGTATAGCCCAATGGCACAGCCTGAAGAAAGGGCAATTAAAATGATCATTTGCTTTTTCTCTGTTTCATGGGCAGGTAAGTTGAGGGGGAGAGAGCCTGTGCCCCAGCCAGTGCCCAAGAACTACTTCACAGAGAAACTGAGAAGATGCTCTTAAAAAAAACCTCCTATTTTGGGGGGGTCCAAAGAGAGGTGTCTGTTGAACAGGTACCACATGTAAGTGAATAGTGACAAGTTAGGAGCTCCTTCGCTCCTCTACATATGAGTAATTCCTACTGGTTTCCAGGGGAGAATATATGAGTCTTGATATTGGAGAAGGACATTCTGTTTTGTAGAGAGGTACAGAGCAGCTTCTTCCCCCTCACAGTTCTTCAGCATGACAGTCTGGAAGGAGCTGGCCTGCTCTACCTCTGGTATCTTCTCAGAGATCACCTACAAGAACACAATTAGCTCCAGCTGCAGAAGGCTGTTAGTTTTGTATGTGCCTGAGCACATGTGCTGACCATGTGAAAATAAGCTTGCAGAGCTGGAAAACAACCATTTCCCTCTGGCATCAATTTCTTCTCCATCTTCTGTGCAGACATAGTAGCCTGAGCAGTAGCCATAAGCAAGCCAGAAAACTACTGAGCTCCACAGAATCATGGAATGGTAGGGGTTGGAAGTGACCTCTGAAGATCACCGAGTCCTCTGCCAAAGTAGGATCACAGGGCACACAGGAACACATCCAGGCAGGGTTTGTAAGTCTGCAGAGAAGGAGATTCCACAACCTCTCTGGGCAGCCTGTTCCAGCGCTTCAGCACCCTCACAGTAAAGCTTCTCCTCATGTTGAGGTGGAACTTTCTGTGTTCCAGTTTGTATCCATTGCCCCTCATGCTATCAAAGGACAGCAGTGAAAAGAGACTGGCCCCTTCTTCTTGACATCCACCCACCAGATATTTATAAACATTAATAAAATCTTCTCTCAGTCTTCTGTTTTCCAGAGGTCCATTGGGGTTGAAGTAATATTTTACTGCTAGGCAAAGATGGGAGGAGACACTGCCTGTCAGGAGGAGAGAGATAAAGCAGGTTTCTTTGCATAAAAGCATCCATAGGGATCATCCACACGTGGCACACATGGCCAAGCTCTAGTCACATAGCAGTCTGTTTTATTGCACCTCAGCTCTCCTTCCACCTCCCGTATTCTCACTTGTGCAATGATATACATGTGACAGGTAGATTGCAGGTGCCCTGTTTCTGCTCCTAGAGCATTCAGAAAACACAGTCCTGTGTCTTTTCTGCTCTAATCACAACAGCCAAGGCAAGTTCACAGAATCACAGAGCGTTAGGGGTTGGAAGAAACCTCAAAAACTCATCTAGTCCAACCCCCCTGCCACAGCAGAATCACCTAGAGTAGATCACACGGGAACACATCCAGGTGGGCTTTGAATGCCTCCAGAGAAGGAGACTCCACAACCCTCCCTGGGCAGCCTGTTCCAGTGCTCCATCACTCTCAGAGTGAAAAAAGTTTTGCTTATGTTTATGTGAGACTTCCTATGTCTCAACTTCTACCCATTGCCCCTTGTCCTGTCATTGGACATCACCAAGAAGAGCCTGAAGAGTTGAGGCTGTTCATTCAGAGTGTGCTGAGGGANCCATTCTATGATTCTAAGTTTGCCTTTTTGTTTTGCAACCACCAGATCTAGATGACTGCTTTGTAGAAGTACCCTGACACTTCATGAAGCCACCAGAGTCCAAGCCTGACACTTTATTAAAATCCTACACAAAAGCTAAGAAACTTCCTTCAACAACTTTCTTCAGTCTCTGGGGTTGCTGCTAGCTGTAAGAGTCTCTAACTTCCACCCTAAATAAATTAAGAAAGCAATCATCCTGCAAAGTAAACACAAACCAAATGGGGCTGGCTAGCATCCATGCTTCTTGCACTTCTTTCCTCTGTCCCATCATCTTTCAGCTTTTGTCTCCTGCAAACACCAGCTGTCTTTGAAGGCACCTCACCTATACCTGGATTAAGAGCACAAACACACAAGCACTTCAGGCTAGCCACAGAAACCAACTCAAACCCCAGAGGGGCTGGAAAAAATGGCAGCAGACATAAGTCATGATCAACACTACACTCCAGATGTGTGACTTCACAAAGACCCAGGGACTGGTATTCAGGGAAGAGGAATTAGGGAGTTTAGTTTGGAAGTAAGAGGCAGAAGACTTAGCATTAGGCAGCCTGAAGGAAGTTAAGCACATTCATCTTGTCCACAGGTGAAGGAAACGTTATCAGTAGGGCCAGAGAGGATAATGTGACCTTTCTGTCCATCTCTCTCTCACTCCCTCCCTTCCTGCAGCTCAAGGAGAGAAAAAGAAATCCTCCACTAGTTCCTTCAATAAAATTCAGGAGAGAAAAAGAAATCCTCCACTAGTTCCTTCAATAAAATTTAGGAGAGAAAAAGAAATCCTCCACTAGTTCCTTCAATAAAATTTGGTTACCATTTTGTTCCCCTGAGAGTGTAGGATATAGCAAAATACCCCTTGCACACAGGAGAGGCTCAGGATGCAGCAGAGGGTTAGGTGGAGGAGCAGAGCTGGCAGAGGCTTGAGCCTGTTTGAACTCACAATAATAGAGGGATTTTGCTGGAACAGGCTGTGGAATACCCAGAAGAGAGCAACAGGACTCACTGGAGAGCCTTGCATGGAAAGGTTGGACAAGGGGTTGTGCAACGCACCTGGGAGCAAGAACTCCTCATAATCAAGCAGCTTCTCTCACCAGAGGCTTCCAGCTTTGAAGACTGTCATGGTTGCATGACCTGTCATGGGGGCCAAAAGCAGAAGAAAGGCTCCAAGCATATGTTGTGTCCAAGGGCCCTGGTGCAGAGCTCTTTCTGTGTTTCCTCTGTGCCTCTTCTTTCAAGTTCCAGCTATTGCCTTCACAAATCTAGGATGTAATGGTGATTAGAGGTGCTGGAGGAGAAGGCATTCCTCAGCTGGCTGGTGAAGTGCTTTGCATAAGCTTAACAAAAGCCTTGCCAATGAACATGTGACAAAGCCCAGTCTGGGGAAGGTGGAGGAGGGTGGCAAAGTCTCTCCTAGACACAGCTCAGTGGTGATGTGCTGTCTTTGTGGCCTGAGAGCTCCATCCATATGGAGTGGGAAAATGTGTTCAGCAGGAACAGTACAAGCACCACGTGAGTGTGTCCCAGGAGCACTAGGGGAGAAGAAAGCAAAACTCCAACACATTATCTCTTCCACAAAGACCCAATGTGAGATCCCTCCAGCATTAGCCTGAACACAAAATCCACTTTTCCTCCCCAAAAGCAACTTAATTGATGCACAGAAGCATGAGCACATTACCAGGAGAGGGGAGGGCTGTGGGTCCCTGTATGTAAAGGCAGGAAGGTGGTCCTGTGGGGATGGGGGCAGGAGGCAATGGGAAGGGATTGATGATCCCCAACAGGGCAAAAGGAGAGCAGGGGGCTGTGAGGTTGACACAGGGGCTTCAGAAAGAGGTACCCTCAGGGCACCTTACAACACCCTAGACAGCACTCAATTTTCCTGGTGCTCAGACGAGTGCACAGCCAAAGCTCTTGATGGGAGCTGTTATTTAAACAAGCCAGTTGTTAATAAATTGGAGCCTTTTAGTCCTAATTGGTGGAGAACCACAAGCCTGCAAAACCTCCCAGAGCTCTTCAATTATAAATACTGCCCCAGAACTGCTGGGAACAGGCAGGACGTGTTGAGAGTCACCATAGAGCTGGCATGTCAGAGCTGCCATGGTGTGGGCCCTCCTTTATATAACTTATAGCCATCTAAAGGCTCTGAACTCCAGAGGAGAGGGCTTTTGATGCAGTTGTTTGCACCTGTTCTGCATCCTGTCCACTACTGGTTTCCTCCCCACCTCCTACCTGTCAGCTCATGGGCTCTGATGTGGCCTGTGTGGCTCACAGGTCTGACTCAGTTTGTGTAGCCAAACAAGCACCAAATGTTTCCAGGTACACCCTTCTGCTTGTGTCCCACATCTCCCATGACTCCTCTCCCATGTATGGAGTGCTGGATAAGCCAAGAGGTGCTTTGTTTGCACACCAGAGAGAGAGTTCAGCAAGGTCAGAGTTCAGGTGCTGCTGTATTCCTTCATTATCACCATTTCCATACTTCAGTCAGGCTAAGGAATCTTTTCTCCCCTGGTCTTTCTCTCTGCTGCAAGATGCCACCAGTGTCAACTACCTTTCCTTGTGTAACCAAGAGTGAGCCCTTCCCATCAGCTGAGGAGCTAGCACACACATCTAGCCTTCATCTGAGAGACACCAAGGCATTGAAATCCCTCTGGTTCCACCAAATCAATCATTCAAAATGTTTCATTTTGAAAATGCCTAGGGGATGGTTACCCTTTGGATACCAAAAAATCCCACAAAGCCCCTGAAATTTCTTGGTCTGGGCCCCAAGACAAGAGGCTGGAGCCAAGCTGAGGAGCAACAAAGCAACTGCCTTATGAGGAGAGGCTGAGGCACCTGGGGCTTTTTAGTCTGGAGAAGAGAAGACTGAGAGGGGATTTAATAAATGTTTCTAAATATGTGAGGGCTGGGGGTCAGGAAGGGAGGACAGGCTCTGCTCACTTGCTCCCTGTGATAGGACAAGGAGCAATGGATGTAAGTTGCAGCACAGGAGGTTCCAGCTCAACACAAGGAGGAACTTCTTTACTGTAAGGGTCACAGAGCACTGGAACAGGCTCTGTGGAATCTCCTTCTCTGGAGACTTTCAAGGTCTGTTTGGATGTGTTCCTCTGTGACCTGAGATTGTCTGGTCCTGCTGTGGCAGGGGGATTGGACTCAATGTTCTCTTTGGGTCCCTTCCAACCCCTAATATGCTGTGATCCTATGAACTGCTGGTTTCCTGTCCTACCAAATACAAATTTTAATATGCCCAAATCCCTTCTATGGATTTATCCAGTTGAGTACACTGCTGCTGAACAACAAGATCATGGATCAGTGTTTTCTAACAAGCATACCATCAAGAAAAATCTTCAGGGGCCCAAGGCCCTGCACACCCTGCAAGACTCTACAAAATACAAGCAAGTTGTCAGGGGTGGAAATTGTCTCATGGCTTTAAATCCATGACTTGGACCCTTCTCTTTCTCCATAAGGAATTAAGTTTCCTCTCTTCTGGTACCTCTGTGTGCCAACATTTTCAGAGCACTTAATTGTAACTCATGAAGATAAATGGGGCAGTACAGGGAAGAGGGAGCTCTGAGGTGGCACAACAGGGTCTGGGCTGCTTCTCTATGGCCAACCTATTTGTTCTGTTGCCAGTATCATGCAAGGACTTTAACAGCCTGCTCCTGAAGACACCTAGATGCAGTGTGGGGAAGGAAGTGCTATTTGTTCCTGCTTAGCTGTGCATTTTTAGACTCAGAATTAAGTCACACACTCTGGGAGCCAAAAATCTCTTTCAGAGCATCTGTATGTTTATGAGCTGCCTACCCAACCCAGTTGGCAAGAGCCTCGAGGTAAAGGCATGCTAGCAGGAGACATCATGGGATGTCTCTGCATGGGAAAGGTTGAGCTCTGCAGGTCACAACTGCTGTGTGTATTGAGGGCACAGGGATCCTAAGTGTTGCTGGTCACCTCCATTCCTGCTCCTCAGAGCAGTGGAGATGGGCTCACCTCTAAGACCTGTTCAAATAGAGTCATTCCCCACTGGAATGGGCTGCCCAGGGAGGTGGTGGAGTCACTGTCCCTGGAGGTGTTCAAGGCAGGTTTGGACGTGGCACTTGGTGCCATGGTCTAGTCTTGAGGTCTGTGGTAATGGGTTGGACTTGATGATCTTTGAGGTCTCTTCCAACCTTGCTTATACTGTGATACCTGTGTGAAATATCTTGCAGATGCACTCATGAGTCAGTTGCCACTTCTCTGCTAATCTCAGACCTTTTCTTCACAGACAGAACTCATTTAGTTCTTCCAGCCTCTGTTAGTAAATCTTTATGAAGCCTTTTTCTCTCCTACAGTCCCATTCTTTCTAGGCTTGGGCTCCTCCCTGACTTTCAAGCTTTTCTTTCTGTGGGATCTATCAGGATAGCTCTTCTGCCATGGGCAGTGGAGGTGTTAGTGACTTCAACAGACTTAATCAATCACTAAGAGTTTTCAGGGCAGATTGCACAAAGACTCTTGCACATGTTTTTGCCAGGGCCTTCCTCTCATTTCCAATATGCAGGGGCACATGCCACAACTGCTCTGTCACTGCCACAGCAGAACATGCTCAGTGAAACACACACCCTTCCATGCTCTGGGGGTTCTCCTTTGGCTCTTGTGCTGTCCCAGTTACTCTCACATTTCTGGGCAGTGTGGACACTGAGTTGGAGAACAGTGGCACACACTCTTCTATTGCCTACAGCATAACACCCCTCAAGCTGTCCTTCTCCACATCTGCTCCTGCCTGACCAGAAATCATCCTTTGTAGCTAAGAGTGTTAAGGAATGAAAGAGTAAAATCAAACTAAAACATGGAATCCTTCTGGAACAAATGTTTTTATTTTAATAACAAAGCTTTTAAGGCTGCTTTAAAGCAGCTGTGCCAAAAGACTGTGTGCTGTAGCTCATTTCCCTTGGGCTATCACCTTACCCAGCCTCCAGAGAAAGCAGAAAACACTGAGTTGAGTCTCAAAAGCCATGGGTGCTGCAGAAGGGAGAAAGCTAAGGCATAAGACATGGGTAATGACCTCTCCATCAGATCTTCAAGCACTGTCAGAAACAGGTGAAACCCATCTGTAGGACCCATCCTACACTGCCTGGCTCCCAGCCCTCTGGCCACATGCCCCTGTTGCTGAGGTCTGCACTCTCTGGACTGATCTCGTGTGGAGCACAGAATCATAGAACCATAGAATGGTAAGGTTGGAAGGAGACCTCAAGAATCATCTAGTTCCAACCCCCTGCCATAGGCAGGGACACCTCCCACTAGCACAGGTCACTCAAGGCCTCCTCCAACCTGGCCTTGAACACCTCCAGAGAGGGAGCAGCCACAACCTCCCTGGGCAACCTGTTTCAGGGTCTCACCACCCTCACTGGAAGGAACTTCCTCCTAACATCCAGTCTAAACCGCCCCTCTGCCAGTTCAAACCCATGGGCATCGAGGACCTGGGCTGGGTTTGGACAGAAACTGGGCTGAGCATCAAGGGGGTCCTCTTTTGTTTCAAAAGCCCTGCTCAGTGCTGCTGTTAGTTGGAAGCTCAGGTATGGAGATCATTCTCCTCCTCTCTGAAGCACACCTAGAGTCCCTCATCCTGCAACCCAGGATGTCACAAAGCCCCCTCCTGGAGCTATAGAGGGAATCTGTGGCCCTATGGCAGCAGGCAGCTGGTGGTTGGATGTTGACAGTTGGAAATCTTTTCCAACCCAAACAATTCTGTGATTCTATGACAACTTAAATAACTGCTTTGAAACCAGCCTTTACTACGACCTTGTTTGTGACTGACAGAAAGAAACAAGCAAAAATATAAAGGAAACATGACAGAGGTTGAGCCAAGCAATAATGTTACAGCAAGCACCCCTTCTGATAAAAATCATTTTCTGAGACAGCCTCTGCTTGTGTTTAGCCCACATCCAGGGCTAAACTGGAGCAGTTACTCTATCACCCAATCACCCCTCCTCAGCTTGGAAGAGGAGNCTCCAGCCCTCTGATCATCCTCATGGCCCTTCTCTGGACATGTTCCAGCACATCCATATCCCTCTTGTAATAGGGTTAATGAAACATCAGAATTAATACCAATGACAATATAAAGCAAATAAAGTTATACTTAGAGGAGTAGAGGTATAGGCTGACACAATAAACAAGAAAGCAACCTCCAGGAGAAGGATCAGGTGATTGAAGAGGAGCTGGAGGCCAAGCAGAAAGCCTCCTGTCTTTAGCAACCTTCCTCCTTTGTCAGGAGCCTGACATTTATTGTATGGGATATGTGTACCTGTGCACCAGCTCAGGTCAGCTGCCCTGGCTGACTTGAAACTGCTAACAGCCTGCAGACCTTGGCTGGCCTATGAGTCTGTCCCAGCAAGACCAGAACAGCCTTGACTGGGGTCCACATGGCAAAACCAGGCCTGATGTCTTCACATGACCAAAATCAATTACAGAAGTAGAGTTTGTAGTAGGGAACCTCACCTGGGTGTAGTTTAGAGAATGAAATGCCAGCAAAGACATTAGTGCTTGGCCTGGAATAATACACAGAGCTCCTTTGGCACCCACTGAAATGATTATTGCTTTGATTTATCAAAACTCCTTTTTTTTTGGGGGGGGGGGGGGGATAGGGGTTTTATTTGGTTGGGTTTTTTTTCTTTCTCTGTTTTTTTTTTTCTTCCAATCAACCTTATGAATTTTCCTCTGCTGCATTCCAAGAAAAGATTATTTAATGGAGCACAAACAAACAACTGAATGAGATCTGTTAAATAGAACCTCTGTGAAAACAACAGCTGATGAAATTTCAGCAAAGTTTTTACTAATGGAAAACAAAAAAAATCTCTAAAAATGTAGGACTTAAAATAATGGGTAGAGAAATACTTAAAATCTTTCTGCTTTGTTGCAGCTGTGTTCCTCATGTGAAGAAAGGCTGAGAGCATTAGGGCTGCTCAGCATGGAGAAGTGAAGGCTCAGGAGAACCTCATCAATGCCTACAAATACCCAAAGGAAGGATGCAAGGAAGACAGATCTGGGCTCTTGTGATGCCCAGAGACAGGACCAGAGGAACTGGGCACAAAGCAATCCACAAATGTTTCCCTGTAAATATCAGGAAACACTTTTTTACTGTGAGGGTCGCTGAGCACTGACACAGGTTGCACAGAGAATTTGTGAAGTCTCCATCCTTAAAGGTACTCAAAAGCCATCTGCATATGGTCCTGAGCAACCAGCTCTAGATANTACGATTCTGTGAACTTCACTGGCAAGAGAAAAAGCCACAGGGAAGTAAAACAAGTTGTAGAAGACTACATTTCCAAGGATAACAGCCCAGAGTGTCAGCTCGTGTGAGAGATCACAGAGAAGGGGTTGCTGGACAAGCTATCAAACCACTGCCTTTACAAAAAGACTACAGACAACTTGACAAAGTTCACTCAGAGAATCATAGAATCATAGAATGGTAAGGTTGGAAAGGATCTCAAGGATCATCCAGCTCCAACCCCCTGCCATAGGCAGGGACACCTCCCACTAGCACAGCTCACTCAAGGCCTCCTCCAACCTGGCCTTG
>WBNM01024523.1:181732-208990 GCA_013399055.1 Ramphastos sulfuratus | reverse complement strand
TGGCAAGAGAAAAAGCCACAGGGAAGTAAAACAAGTTGTAGAAGACTACATTTCCAAGGATAACAGCCCAGAGTGTCAGCTCGTGTGAGAGATCACAGAGAAGGGGTTGCTGGACAAGCTATCAAACCACTGCCTTTACAAAAAGACTACAGACAACTTGACAAAGTTCACTCAGAGAATCATAGAATCATAGAATGGTAAGGTTGGAAAGGATCTCAAGGATCATCCAGCTCCAACCCCCTGCCATAGGCAGGGACACCTCCCACTAGCACAGCTCACTCAAGGCCTCCTCCAACCTGGCCTTGAACACCTCCAGGGAGAGAGCAGCCACAACCTCCCTGGGCAACCTGTGCCAATGTCTCACCACTCTCACTACAAAGAACTTCCTCCTAACATCCAGTTTAAATCTCCCCTCTGCCAATTCAAACCCATTGCCCCTTGTCCTGTCATCACAAGACCTTGTCAATAGTCCCTCCCCAGCCTTCCTGTAGCCCCCTTCAGATACTGGAAGGCTACTGTAAGGTCCCCTGGAAGCCTTCTCTTCTCCAGGCTGCAGAGCCCCAACTCTCTCAGCCTGTCCTCATAGGAGAGGCTCCCAAAGGCTCCATGGAGTTCCTGGAGATGACTGATTGTCCATGAGCTAGACACTGCTTGGGCTGAACAAGACAGGAAAAAATTGCTTCCATTTCTGTGAGCTGAGCTGTCCCACAACAAAGAGTGCAGGTAATAAAAGTTCAGAGGCGTGTGAACCAGGAAGTTTTGGGTGCATTGCTAGTAAGAAGTGATTCATCTGTGTGTTCCTCTTTGATGTGTTGTTTCAAGTACAGCCATCGATGCAGAGTCAAAGAGGGTAAATGAGAAATCCATACAGATGACAGACTACTGGACAGATGAAACCCAACCTGATTCGGGTGATCTCTCTTAGCATAGACCAAAATGCCTGGCAGCACTTCACTGCTTCAGAGATCCTTGATCAGGAACTCTACCATCATCTAAAAAGTTTCTGGGTGCAAGGTTAATTGATACTGAAGTTGCTACAAAGAAGAAAAAAAAACAAACCAAACAATGAACACCCATGTGCCAGGAGACACAGCAGACCTCTGTAAAACGAAGGTCAAACTGTTGCTTGCTAGAGAAATGAGAAAGAATTAGATGTGTCATGACCACTAAATGAGAGTGTGTGGCAAAAGTGACCATGACATGTTTGTATAAAGACAAATTACACGGATGGAGTTTGAAATAAAAGGCTGAGCATGAGTCTGCCTTGAAACACAGCCTGTCAGCAACGGAATCACAGCGTGATCAAGGGTCCAAGGGCAGTGCAAACAGATTTAGAAAGAAACCAGAAAGGCTGACTGGTAAAACACCTTTGCTGCCCACATCCAGGTTGTGTTTCTGCAATGCCACTCAGAGGTACACACCCAAAAAACCCTTGCACCTCTTTTTCCAGGATACAGACAAAGCTGCTAATTCTGCTCTGTACCTGCAAAAGTAACTCAGTCCCTCGTGGCGTGAAACAAAACTCCTCACCTACTGGGAACAGCTCAGTGGTCAAAGTGACCAGAAAGGATAAGTTTGGTGAGCAAGGAACAGTTTGGTGATCAGAATAACCCCTTTCCCCCACTGTCTGACTTTTGTTTGCTGGCCTGAGTTTAGTGATATTTTCATTGGCATTTTCATGCTCCTTTTAATATATTCACAGACTATCACATTAACAAAGAGGGACCAGAATAAGTGTCACTGAGGAGTCACTTGCACTCCCACATTACAGTGTCACCTTCTCTAGTGAAAACAGAGATTTGTCAGGTGCAGAGGCCTTTCTTTGTGTCTGCAGCAATGTTGAAGGGCACTTGTGTCTCAAGGCCACTTTGCAGCCCTCCTACAGGATTAAGACTCCTCCCCATAGTGGTTTTGATTCCTGCACATCCATAGACCCCTCACTTTCATAACCGAGGCGCTGCCTGTATCAGTCACGTACGTGGCAGATACGAGTGGTTGTCAGGCTGAGCCTGTTTGCACTGGGCCTGCTGCACTTCTGCTTGAGCAGACATCCAATCCTGCTTTCCCATCCTTGCAGCTGCAAGGGCAGAAGAGGCTGTGGAAATGGCTCACGTTCCCTCTGTGCCTGTCACATGCAAAGCGGTGCCATGGGGGTGTGACACCAGGTGACAGCTCCCTGTGGAACGTTCTTCACTCGCGAGTGTTTCCACTCAGCACATCTCAGCATTCAACAAAACAAAGCAGCTGAAGTTTAGATATAAGAACAGCACAGAAGTCTTGGCAAAATGTCTAAATCCATCCAAAGAGGAAATCCATCTCAGGCACTTATTAGCTGGTCTCATTTCTTTCCTGCCAGCAGGGTGGATCCCATCTTATTCCCAAGAGCAGGGAATTCCCATGCAGAGCAGCCTCTAGCTGCTTTTGATTTGGGATTAATTTCCAAGACCACCCATATGGCTTTGCCTGGCTCTTTGTTCCTAAAAGCATTTAGCACACCCTTCTGAGTTCTGCTTTTCTTCCACGGGAAGACAGAAGCCTCTCTAGGGACTAATTCCTCCCTCAAGTACTTACAAATGTGATGTAGGTGGGATTTTGAGAGGCTCACGCTGTGCTTGTACTATGGCCCACCTTTGGAGACAACCTCATTAGAGAGCAAAGTGCCTACCTGCTAGATCCTGCACCAAAACAGCTGAGAAATAGTCCCTACCCTATGAAGTCTGCATACCAGACAACAGGCATGGTGAAAAGCTGCTGGCATAGCAAGACTTCCAGAGAAGGCACAACCCATCAGATGGAGATGAGGCAGAAGAACCAACTTAGGGGCCCAGAGTGGAGATCCCCTTCGCAAGTCTTGCACCTCCACTATGGCAGCTTCCTAACTACCCAGCAGCAGGACAATCTGTGATCCTGGGATACTCACTGCCTCCCCTCTGCCAGCAACAGACTTAACCATATCAGTAAAGAGAAGTCTGAACCTAGAGAGGCCTTTAGAGTGAGGTGGAAGGGAGAAGGAGCAAACACTGTTTCAACTACCTTTCTTCCCTCTTCATGACTCATGGACACTTTTTACTGGGTAGTCCAGTACCCAAAGGTACCCACAGCATCATCTTGCTAATGTAAATGGGGGGAAATCTCATCAGACATTGGTTGTTTCCACTCAGGGACTTTGGGCTGAAAAAGCAATAACAGAGATGCTGTTGTTCATGTTGTATGCATCTACTATCAGCCAGCTTACTTCAGGTGGCTGCTTTAGGCTCGTTCACCTCATCTCAACACACTTGAGTGGTCCCTCAGAGCAAACATCCTCCTTCTCCTGCAACTTGCCTTTGCTATGGCCTAAAATGCACCAATAGGCAGTGTAATAGTTTCTCTCCCCTAGCTGAGCCTTACACTATTCATAATTGAATAATCCTTTAATGTCCTATCCTATCCCTGCCAGAGATTTATTTATGCTTTTCATCATGCTCTTGGTAAATTTCAACCAAGTTCAAACTACTTGTTGGGTCACAGCACTCCTGTATAAATGTCTAATCCATAAATTTACTAGTCCTTGTTGCTGCTCTGTGACAGTGGTTTTGGTCTGGACAGGTGGGAATTGATGAATTTGTTCCTCTCTGAGGGATGCTTTGAGCAGAGAGAACTTCAGCCAGCTGGAGTGATGGGGAGCAGAGCTGAAAGTCTCTCTGAGGGGGTTGCCCAGGAGCCTTGCTGTGAATAAATACCTGCCTTTCCACCAAATCTCTCTTGCTTTCTCTGCATCTGATGTATGCAACCAGACCAAATCCCAGGGACTGATTAATTGCAGGGTGAGAAATATAAGTCCCTTTAATCTATTAAAAGGAAAAGTATGTAGTCTTTTAAGACTCCCTCTCTCATACTAGGCTGATTTGGAGCATCTGTTGGTCTGTTCCAGATCATTCATCATGTGCCTGTTTATTACAGAATCACAGAATGTCAGGGGCTGGAAGGGACCTCCAAAGCTCATCCAGCCCAACCCCTGCCAGAGCAGGGTCACCTATACCAGATCACACAGGAACACATCCAGGCAGATTTTGAATATCTCCAGAGAGGGAGACTCCACAACACCCCTGGGCAGCCTGTTTCAGTGTTCTGTCACCCTCACAGTGAAAAAAATTCCTCCTCATGTTTTAATGAAACTTCCTACGCCTCAACTTCCACCCACTGCCCTTTGTCCTGTCATCACTGAGCAGAGCCTGGCTCCATCCTCCTGACATTCACCCTTTACATATTTATAAGCATTGATGAGATCACCTCTCAGTCTCCTTTTCTCCAATCTACCTTCACTTCATTCTCCAGCATCCCTTCATTCCTGCATGCATCAGATCCTTGCTCACCCCCGGACAGCTCCTCCATCCCTCTTACTTCATTTGAATTGCCCTTCATTGGACCTCTGTGATTCCTGTGCTTCTGATTAATTAAACCTTTCTCTTTTTTATCCCTCCTCGTGTTTATCCTTCTGTTTGTATCTGCACACCTCTGCTTGTTTTACAACCACCTGGCAACACATGGTGACAGGCTGTTGAAACAGCTTAGCTGGTATGGGCTGGATAGCTGTCAAAATGCCATGTTAGTTACCCAGGTGCCCCTGACTGAGGGATTGGCTCAGACATCCAGTCACCTACAACAATACACATTCAGCTTGCCATATTACTGAGCTGAAGGAGCAGGAAGACCTGCCTGGCCACAACCATCACTTCATGTGGGTGTGGACAGAACATCGGTAATGTTGGGGAGGTGAAGAGAAAAGATCCATCCTCCTTCCTAATGGGATGGAGACAATGGAGAAGGCAAGGCTTGGAAGAGATGCATAAAGCTGGCTGTTCCCAGCACCAACAATGGCATCACTGTGAGGCTGGGATCTCACAGAATCACAGAATTAACCAGGTTGGAAAACATCTTCAAGGTCATCGAGTCCAACCTATCGCCTAACACCTTCTAACTAACTAACCCATGGCACTAAGTGCCTCATCCAGTCTCCTTTTAAACACTCCAGGAATGGTGACTCCACCACCTCCCCGGGCAGCCCATTCCAATGCAAATCACTCGTTCTGTGAAGAACTTCCTCCTAACATCCAGCCTAAAGTTGCCCTGACACAGCTTGATGCTGTGTCCTCTTGTTCTGTCACTGGGTGCCTCAATAACGTCCACATGCTAAAGAGGCCAGGCATGGAGGCTCTTTCTGCACTCCACAGCCATGCTGAACAACCCTGCCACATAGAGTGCCTGGCAGCAGGACCTGCTCTGCCATTGGAAATGCTTTCCATCAGCAGCACCTACTGTGCTTGTAAAAGGGTCAGCAGCAATTCTGCCAGCTCAAGCTCAGGTCCTGTGGGACAGGACATACGTGCAGAGGCCACTTTACTCACCACTAGGATGCACTAACCTCTTGCAGTCAGTGATACCCACATAGTCAGGTTATCACAGCCTGCTATCAGAGGAGGGGAAGGGCTGGCTAGAAGGACAGGTCTAATTGCTCTAGGAGGGCAGCCTCACAGCTCAATCAAACACTGCTTTCTGGGCATGTGTCATCTTGCAGTCAAACAAAGCTTCCCTTCACCAGAAGATGTTTAACGCTGTCACTCACAAAACAAATGTGCTAATGGAAAGAGTTTCAGCCTTGGCTAGACTGACTACAGGGCACATCACTGCACTGAGCTTGGCAGAGCACCTTTGCCATGTCCATGCTGCTGATTTCATTCATGCCTATGTATGGTCTGCAGCAGGCTTTGGGTAAGAGAATCTGTCCAGCAGCCCTTCAGTCAGGCACTAAACCAAAGGCTGTGCAGTAACCTTTTTGATAATGTGGGGACAGACTTTGTTTCCTCCCCACTGTTAATTAGGGAATATATCTGCAAAGAATAGCCATTGTCTCATGGAATAATATTTTGCTGATTGCATCTCCTGAGCTCAGCCATATCTGAATGCTGGTTGATTAGTGAATAAAGAGCAGCATTCAGATAGCTGGTGCAAGGAACACTTTGCAGCAACGAGCAGTCAGGTTTGGGGAGATGTGGATAGTTCAGGGTGTCTTCAGTATATGGATGTGCCATCTTTCTTTTACATTGTCTTTGCAGGATATGAATCACAGAATCACAGAATGTCAGGGGCTGGAAGGGACCTCCAAAGTTCATCCAGTCCAACCCCTGCCAGAGCAGGATCACCTATACCAGACCACACAGAAACACATCCAGGCAGGTTTTGAGTATCTCCAGAGAGGGAGACTCCACAACCCCCTGGGTAGCCTCTTTGAGTGTTCTGTCACTCTCACAGTGAAATAAAACCTCCTCATGTTTACGTGGAACTTCCTATGCCTCAGTCATTATTATTGGCCCTGTATAGTATACATGACACAACCACAGAATAATTTAAGCAAAGTCAATTACGGATTTTGTTACTGGAAGCACACAGAAGATAACAAGAAGAATATAAATATCCATGCATGTATGCATATAAAGGAGCCAGTAGATATTTAAGAAGCCACAGGAGGGAAAAAAAAAAAAATTATAGAAGTCCTGGTTTCACAGGATCACAGGATGTCAGGGATTGGAAGGGAACCAAAGAGATCACCAAGTCCAACTCCCCTGCCAGAGCAGGACCATACAATCTAGCTCAGGTCACAGAGGAACACATCCAGACAGGCCTTGAAAGTCTCCAGAGAAGAAAACTCCACAACCCCTCTGGGGAGCCTGTTCCAGTGCTCTGTGCCCCTTACAGTAAAGAAGTTCCCCCTTGTGTTGAGGAGTAACCTCCTGTGCTGCAGCTTCCATCCACTGCTCCTTGTCCTATCACAGGGAGCAAGTGAGCAGAGCCTGTCCCCCCTTCCTGACCCCCAGCCCTCAGATATTTATAAACATTTATAAATATCATATAAATAAACATCCCCTCTCAGTCTTCTCTTCTCCAGACTATGGTTTGAAGCCATAGTAGGGAAAAGATTAAAAAAAATCAGCCTTATTCATTCAAAATCACAGGTACAATCTTTAGATAAGAAGAAATTAATCATACCAGCTGGAACCAGGCCAGGACACTGTACTTTTCTCTACTACACATGTTTGAACATGCTTGAAGCTAATTGAGTCAGAGGACACAATGCTAAGCATAACTTTCCTCCAAGAGCAGGAGCAAGCCAGCACAGCTCCCTCTAGGCCAGCCTGGTTCTACTGTCATGGGACATCCTGCTTTGGAACACAGTTTCTCTAGGGGCTGATCCCTAAATCAGCCAAGATCCAGTTTCTGACTGAGCACAGCCACACTGAAGCACAAGGCACTGCTGTCCTTCATGCTCTTGCAGACATTTGTGCTGACATTACCCTAGCAGAGAAGATGGCTCACCAGGACTTCACTGCTGAGCAATGCACAGGGACCCACCAGCCCTCACTTGGGCAGTGCTTTGCTTACATCTCATGTATCAGAAAATGGGGGAAAGGGAAGGGAAACACAACACTGAAGCTGTCTGCAAAGCCTCATCCAGCTTTGTCAGTCCTAACTCAAAGCAGGGAGTGCATCTTACACCAATTGTTCTTCCTGCAGAATTGCAGTTTCCATCTCCCATTAAGGCTTTATCCTATGCAAGGCACCACAGTGAAGACTTTTTCTTTAGGGTCCTCAATAAGCCTTCCTAATTTGAGAATAATGAAGGCTGAAGGGTTCCCATCCCTCAGGCCACTCAAGGAAGAGGGCAGCTCAGGACGGCTGAGGTTGGGGAGGACACTAATATGCTTTAATTGCTTGCTAATTTTTTGTTTGTCCTCCTGGGACAGAAAGTGACCCTCTTGCTCCTTCACTTTCACTGACAGTGCATGATTGATTGATTGGTTTCATTCCCCTCACCCTGCATAGGAAAATGCTGCATCTGGCACAGGACCATTACTGGAGCAAGTGGATTTGTGCATACCTTGAGTTCACTGCTGAAAAGGTCTGAGCAGAAAGCGCTTCTGGAGATGGCAGGCAGGGCACAGAGCCACGCTGAGGGATGGAGTTAGGAAACGCCCACTCGTGGTGAACTGAGTCCTTCTGCCAGCATTTCCCGAGGGATGTCCCGAAGAGGTGATGCACCCAGCAGAGTACAGCTGGTCCCCAAGGCAGGTGCAGGAGCAAAGCTCGTTCTCAGCTACAGCTGCACTGACAGTTCTGCGGGGAGGGTCAGGAATTAGGACCTGAAGAATGGCAGAGTGGTCTCGTTTAGGAACAGGCATGCAGGGATCTGCTTGCTGCACTGAAGACAATGTCAGGCACTGCACTCAGAAGTACATCTGATCCCAGCTACACTTTTTTCCCCAAACACACACGTTATTTTCAGACTCCTTTGCTGCTTATTGATCTTCAGTTGAGTACAGGCTGCCAAGAGATTCCTCAGACAGTAGAGCTTCGTTCTGCTTCCATTTTACATCACTCAGACCTCCCGTCCTCCACGCCTGAAGTTTTCAGCTACTCTGCAGCAAAGAGCTTGGCACAGAGGGGAATTCTCATCCCACCCACCTCTACCCTCAGGGCCTGGCACTTCATCTGGATCACCTGTAAGGGAAACACTAATCCTTGCCCGGGGGGGGGAGGGGNCCTAGTCCTATCACTACCTGACATCCTAAAAAGTCTCTCCCCAGCTTTCTGGTAGGCCCCCTTCAGATACTGAAAGGCCACAATAAGGTCACATCAGAGCCTTCTCCTCTCCAGGCTGAACAGCCCCAACTCCCTCACTCTCTCATAGGAGAGGTGCTCCAGCCCTCTGAGCACCCTCATGGCCCTTCTCTGGACACATTCCAGCACATCCATAGCTCTCTTGTAATAGGGGCTCCAGAACTAGACACAGTACTTCAGGTGGGGTCTCACTAGTGCAGAGCAGAGGGGGGAAGATCACTTCCCTCGACCTGCTGGCCACACTTCTCTTGATGCAGCCCAGGATCTGGTTGGCTTTAAGTGGAGATTTCATTGGAGGGTTCCCTAATATTTTTGACATCCTGTCCTCCTCTATAAGCCAAACTTGGGCTTTATTTTATGAAGACAATGTGGTGATGATTTGTCACTTGCTAACTTAACAGGAGGTGTTTGGGAAAGCTCAAAAATCCTACAGATCATCCAGCAGTGGCACTAGCAGCTCCATGGTGGCCTTCAACATGCAGCCTGCAGCCAATCTCCATGCAGCACAAGGGAAAATTCAACTCACAGATACAACCTTGCATTCATGCCTCTGCCTCAGTACATGGCTGTGCTACCTGAAGGTGACAGGTGCTGGAAGCTATTCCTTCATCCACCCTCACTATGGAACCCCAAGGTGCTAGCCTCGACCTACAGCTATTAGCAGACACCAGAGCAAGGGCCCCCTCCAGGTGCTCCTAATTTCTATTTGTCTCCATTCCAGGCTTTTAAAACACCACACAAGCAGCAAAATTCCCAGGCATTCTCCAAGTTAAGAACAAAACAAATAAAGACAACCAAGAAAATGTTCTGATTATGGGTTCCTTTTTTTTTTTTTTTTAACCCTGATATTTTGTGGTACGTTTCTTTATTTTTTTTTTTTAATATAAAGTGACAGAAATATTTTGTTGTTAGAAAAGAGAAAGTATCTGACTATTTACAGGTTTTGTACATCACAAAGGTTTTGATGTTTTTGTTGTTTTTTTTTCTTTTTTTTTTTTTTTTCCTCCACATCCTTTAAACAATGCTGAACTGGAAATCTCCACAGTTCACAAAAACTCTCTTCCCCCAAACACAAACCCCAATGAGAAACAGGAGAAATCAAAGGGGGGAAAGAAACAACTTCTTTCACAGTTCTCTAGGAAATCCATTTGCTTAAATATATGCATTTATATACTTCTTAAGTTGTTGTTTGTTTTGTTTTTTTTTTTTCAAGTTCAAACACCAAAAGTCAAGAGAGCAAAGGAAAAAACGAACCAAACCAAGTGTCTTCCCCACCCCCCTCCAGAATCTGTTGATCCCTGCTTGTCCAAAATCAGAAAGAGTTATTTACAGAAAGAAGAATCGGAGGGAGGTGAGAGTGTAGGGAAGAAGAGGATGAGATTGTGACTGTTGGAGGCAAGACAGTAGGGTTAGGGCCTCGGAGAGATGAGGCAAGCCTGAGTTCGACTGCGCTTTCCCTTGGGAAGGCGCTGCACTGGGGAAGTAACCACAGTGTCCCCTTGCCCCCGTGTTCAGTGCAAGGTTGCTGCCTTTCTAAGTCCCCATTTATGGCCCTACACCAGGTGCTCAGTGATCATTGCTGACCTCCTCCCCACACCTTCCACTGATCCACCACACGCCAACCATCCAGCCCCTTCATGAGAATCAGGTAACCAAGGTAACCAAGCCGTGACTGGCAGCAGTGGCTGCTGGCACTTTCCTTCTCAACCAGCTCCTTTTGCTGCTCACACATTTCATTCCAAGCCTAAAGTCACTGAGCACACAACTGAGCTGTGTGTTCACAGGAGCCTGATCCCAGGGCCACAGCATCACGTGCAACTCATCCTATTGCCATCTATCTTTGGCATCCTCTTTCAAGCCTGTTGGGTATCAGCAAGTAACAAGTGCTAAGGAAAGACTTCTCCACAGAAAATCCACCTCTGATCCCTGCTCTTCCTTCTCTCCTCACCTTCTCAATTGCAACCTGCTGGAAAAGTTCTGCCAGACAAGTCAAATATCACATTGCACAAAATTAAGTTTATGTTGCAGATGTGAGCCTGCAATTTCCACATGATTTGTGTGTATTATAATGCACTAATCAGGAAATGCTATGCAAATGTGTGTAAATGCAAGCCATGATCTTAAATCAGTTTTGCATAATGCAAGTAAACAAATTAATCTCTCCAATGCTCTTCTAAATGTTAATAAAAATGTGACATTAAGCATTAGGTTTAGATGATGTTACTGGATGAGGAAACAGTGCTGCATGTCACATGTGCCCTTCAAATGCAAATGAGTAAAATTTACACACCCAAGACATGCATGTTCTTGAGAACTCAGATTGCAGCTTGCTGCAAGTCCTGTCAGCTCTACTTTTTCCATCAGCAGTTTCTTTTTAAAACACTGCCTCCTCCCAGGAGAGAGTAAACCATCCAAAATTAAATGCAAGGAACCCTTGAATATTTGAAGAGTGGCAATGACTCTGTAAGCAGGAGCATGCATAATTTAAAGGGGTACTGGCAAGACAGACCTAAAATTTGGAGCAATTATGAAGCTGGAACCTGAACTAAGCTGCACTGTAACCCTAGGAAAACTGGCTTCATCATCCCAGCTTTTTGAAGACAAAAGGAAACTAGGTCAGCCTCCGTCCAGCTGCATCTTTGTTTGCACTTCAAAGCATCCTAAGGTTTGGAAGTAAAGCCCAAGAAGAAGCTGGCCCAGGAAGTTCAGTCACTATTCAAACAGACTAGGATGTCTTAGAGAAACTTCATCAAGAGATGCCAAGTTGGATGAAGACTTTGCATGGTACAAAGAGGTTCTTGCTGAAGCCTCTCCGATGTGACAGCCTGAGGTGTTACCGCACACTGGTGAAACCGAAAAAAAGAGAAGTATTTTCTATACACTGTTTTGACAGCCTCTCTGTTGAAGCTGGAGTTTTGTGGCAGCCTGACAAAAGCAGCAGAGGGATGTTCAAAGACTACCTTTGTGTGAGGAGCACACAAAGACATTGATGTGCAAGCTTCCAAGGAAGGGAAATGAGTCGTATTTTGAATCCTAGTAGAGCCTTGATGATCAGTTGAGAGAACCCAGGTCAGTGTGGCAGCAGAGGCCGAGCCTCATGCATTGCACACATCCTGAGAGAGACTGTACAGCTCCAGCATCTCTCTGGGCAGGTCCATTCAAGCACTTCTTGATGCTATCTACAAAAGTAGAGCTAATTACAAATGCACAGATAGAACTATCACAATTTGTAGTTTGGGTTCTCTTTATCCAAGGCTGGGATGAGGTACAGCATCCTCAAGGCTCTGCCCAGTGGAAGAAGTGAAACAAAGACAGAAAATCAAAGCACCATGAAAACAGCAAGATTTCTCACCAAACTCACCTGAAGCAGAGGAGTGCCCTGGGCAGAGCTTCACAAATAGTTGTCATCCCTTCATGACTTTTGAGGGGTTAAGAAGAAGAAATCCTGCCAGGTACTGAAGGAGTGACAGGTGAGACTGGGGTCCAGTGCCCTGCTCCGATATGGATCACAGACTTAGCTCCTGCTGTTCCCCTGCTTCGGGAGGAAATTCTCTTCCCCTTACTGGCTGAAAGGAGCTTAAGAGAGTTAAGTTTGCACAGCACTGTAAAGAGGACAGTGTTTCTTTCTCAAATCTCAAAAAAGAGGATGAGACCCTGAGTAGACCTTCAGGTTGAGGTGCCAACACCCCAAATCATGTCTGCCAACACAAGCTTCCCGCACTACTTCGGACCACATCCCAGAGACAAGCCTGCACTGCTTTCTCCAAACACCACGAACACAGGTTTGGGTTTTTTTTCACATGAAAATGCCAAAAGTCCTTTTCCTCTGCCCCTTGGCTTCACCACAATTCATAAACAAGCCACATCAAGTCACCTAGCTTATCACATGCCTGGATGCCTCAATTACTTCCCTTAAAAGTGAGCATCTCATTTATTCTCAAGAAAATGAGATGCAAATAGATGCAAGATTTCTGGATATTTGCATAATATATGTAAACTGTGGCATCTGTCAATTTACTTGTTAATGTAAATGCTAATATTAATGTATTTCAGTTTAGCATCAAAATTGCAAACTCTTTGAAGTAGGGGCTATGGCAGTGTAAAGCACTGAATGGACAAATCTTGTTTGAAAACAGGACTTAAAGGGGTTTGATCCATTTTATGTCAGGGTTTCACCCCTCTGGCAAAGCATTTCACTTTCCTTGCTGCTCCCTAGACTAAAGACTGATGCAGGCACTGTCCAACTCCACAGCAAAAGTGCTGTTGGTGGGAGAGGTGAAGTCATTTTGACCAAGACAAAGTTCCTCCTGAAGCCATTGGTCACTGCTTGAATTCAGTCTGCTAAGTGTACCTGTCTGAAGAAATCCTGCCCAGTGTGCTACCTGCTTCCCCTTCTGTGGCAGGTGCTATCAGAGAGGAAGCTCCTGAACTCCCCCTTCTGTAGCAGGTCCTATGAGAGAAGCTCATAAAAGCTCTGAGAGTAGCTTCATATCTTCAGCCCAGCTCAGGTCATCCTCCAGGAGTAGTTGCTAGTTGAGATTGCTACCACAAGGTTTTAGGCTCAGGAGAGATAAGCCAGTTTACTTCACTGTTAAGTCACCCAGACCCTTCATAAAGAGATTTTTTTAAAAAAAAGAATAGATATTCTTGGCTTTTGTAGCAGGAATTTCTCAAAGCACTCCTCCTACTCCAAAAACTACTCCTCCAGGAGTAGTTGCTAGTTGAGATTGCTACCACAAGGTTTTAGGCTCAGGAGAGATAAGCCAGTTTACTTCACTGTTAAGTCACCCAGACCCTTCATAAAGAGATTTTTTTAAAAAAAAGAATAGATATTCTTGGCTTTTGTAGCAGGAATTTCTCAAAGCACTCCTCCTACTCCAAAAACTACTCCTCCAGGAGTAGTTGCTAGTTGAGATTGCTACCACAAGGTTTTAGGCTCAGGAGAGATAAGCCAGTTTACTTCACTGTTAAGTCACCCAGACCCTTCATAAAGAGATTTTTTTAAAAAAAAGAATAGATATTCTTGGCTTTTGTAGCAGGAATTTCTCAAAGCACTCCTCCTACTCCAAAAACTACTCCTCCAGGAGTAGTTGCTAGTTGAGATTGCTACCACAAGGTTTTAGGCTCAGGAGAGATAAGCCAGTTTACTTCACTGTTAAGTCACCCAGACCCTTCATAAAGAGATTTTTTTAAAAAAAAGAATAGATATTCTTGGCTTTTGTAGCAGGAATTTCTCAAAGCACCTGAGCAGCTGAGCACTGTTGGCTCTCAGTGAGGTGGGGTCTCTCAGGTGCTTCTAAAAAGCCTTCCCTACTTGACGCACACATGGTACAAGATTAATTATTCCTTCCCCAACACTCAGTGGTGGTAGCCCCCAGGCACCCTCAACTACCCAGGATGTGTAGTAGGGTGACCTGAAGAGAGCCATGCAAGCAGCAAGTTCCTGAGAGTCCAGACTCAGGGGTCATCCATGAGACCAAGGTGGCAGAGAAAGTGACCCTGCCCCTCGCAGCAGAAGCTGTGCTACTCCCTCAGACAAAGGATATGGAAACATATCCAGCACTTGTGTCTGGGCACCAGTCAAAGATGTGTTTGTTCTATCACTGCAAAACAATACTCCACATGCAGAGAGTCCCAGTTCCAGGGGAGAGACAAACCATTTCTTTCCCCCTCTTGAGGAACACTTTCCTTTTTAAACAGAGGGAACAGACAAGGAGAAAAAAACAGCCTCTTCTTTTGTGCTTAAATGCGAGCCTACACAGCAGCCTTGAAAGAGTGGCAAGCTTGCGGCGTTAGCCACTTAGCATTCCAATGGGTGTCCCCTCTGCTAACAGCGCAGCAACAGCCTGCAGCCCGAGGGTGATCGCTTACCCAGAGCTTAACCTTGAGACAGGCAGACCTCGCTCTCTTGCCTCCTCAGCGAGGATAAACTAATCAAAGAGCCACAGCCACAGGTCCAAAATGTCATGCTTCTCCAGTTTTAATCTAATGCCTCAGATAAGAAAGCAGCCATAAAGCCCTTACTCTCTGCATATAAAGAAGGGGAAGGTCAGCAGGGACAGCAAACCAGGCTGCCAACTGCAGCACAGAATGCCCTGAAGTGGCTTGCAGAGGAAGGAGAACATATGAAGGGTTAGTTCCTAAGCAGTCTGAAGCTGCAGAGCTAGGAGAAGTGTCAGTTCATTACAGCTGCCTTTCTTTGGTTGCAAATGGGATGCTTTCACCTTTATCTTAGCATAGCAAGGTTCAGCTTGCAGGGCTGAAAAGGAGCATTGTGTGCAGAAAAAGGGCCACCAAAGCCAGTGGAAGTGTATTTATCACTTGGAAAAGTTCTCGTGTGCCAAAGAGAAGCCCTGAAATTGCCTGCTCCTTGAAGAACATCAGCTGATGTCCCTCAAGTATGAGACATGTGGCTTTGCAGATGCCTTTTCTGTAACTACACTCCTAGTCCTTCGTTCAAATGTCAGAAAGCCACATTGAATAGCCTTTCACTGACAGCATCTTGGCTTCCTCATGGACAATGCAAATCACCTGTGAGGCCAAACAAACCCAGCAGCACTCATGTTAAAAGACACAGAGGTCTTTCAAGGAGAGTATCTAGGGATTATGTGCTTGAAAATCCCAAACTCGTGCCTTTACTGTACATGTGTGCTGGGGGGACTTCTGCCATCCCTCTGGTCTGGTTGCATGTCTACCTTGAGGGATCTGAAATTTGAAAAGTGAAGTGCAGAGAGGAGTTAGGCAAAATGCAAGCTCTGCCACTTTGTCATTAGGCCTTTTGGGTCTAAGGGAAGAGATGAGCCCCTTGAGAGGGGAAGGTGATTGAGTGCAGAGGCTGAAGAATGGCCTCTGTCTGAACTTCCAGATAGCGTAACACATGGCCAGCATGGTCAGCAGCCTAGGCTCTGATGTGCACAATGCACTTTCAGCACTGAAATCCTTGCAAGTGATCAGTCTCTTGTCCTGTCCCTTGTGCCATGTCCCTTCGTGGGGACATCTCTACCCAGGGAAAAGAAAGAGCGACCACCTCTTGGATGGAAGAGATAGGAAGACCTGGGGGACATGAAGTCACAGCACTGCCCTCACTCCATGCCACATTCTGTCACTGCTGAGCACACACCAGCAGAGCATTGCATAGTCAGCCACACATCACCCTCTTCCTGATTCTCCTTTTCCTTCCCTTCCCTGCTGCTACTGCCTTGATCCTTGACTCTGCTAAGGGGACACATATAAAGAGGAGGCTGCTGGTAGAGCAGAGGTCACAGGGCAACTGTCCAGGCTAAAGATAAAAAGCAAGATCTCTTCTCTTAACCTGGAAGGACAGGAGGCATACTGCTCCTCACAGTAAGACAATCTTGCTGGCAAGATATGACGGCAAAAGAATGGGACTAGGTGAATGAACAAGTGGGAAGAAGGACAAATTGCCAAATGCTCATGGAGAAACAGTCTAGATTTATGAGTACTAATGACAAAAGCTTGATGAAGCAGAGGAAAGTCACTGTCTCCTTCTATATGGGAGTCAAAAGCAAAAGCAAAAGCAGGTGGTGCATGGGATAGGGACTAGCAACAGGCAGAGGCAGGCTAACTTGGACCCAGGTGAATCAAGAAGCTGCTTCAGGTTTTGGTGTCTCTCATGCTAAAAGGACTCTCCCTCTATTCCCTTCACCAAGATGCAATGTTTCCATGGATCCTTTTCCCTGGGACAGTCTGGAAACCAGCATCTCCTGCTCTCTGACAACTGAAAGGAGGAATACCTTGGTGCACAGCAGAGTGGCATGGGTGCCAACACCTCCTCAAAGTCTATCTAGTGTCCAGCAGCTAGCACCAGAGTCCCCAAAGGTGTCAAAGAATACTGACACCCCAAAGAGTACTGCCACCATCATTTCTAAGAGGGACTGAAGTGCTGAGATGATGTATTAGTTTGTCTGGAACTGGGAGAGGCAGTCTGCTTCCTTTAAGAAAGCTGTAGTTGGGTTTTTTGGGGGGTGTTTAAAGTGAAGAGTGGTGCCAATACAGCCTACAAAAGAACACTACTTTGTGACCTTAGGCACTGTGACAAGACCCTCGTTTAAACCCTGTACCTCACATAACAAAACCTAGAACCTTGTCAGCCTTTCATTAACATCTTACCTTCCTCACACCTGCCCCATCCCCCAACCCCCCCAGTCCTGCAACTCCAACTACTCAAAAACCATAAGCCAAGCAGAAAAAAAATCCTAATTGCTGCTAATGCTCAAAAGCAATTTATGGCCATATTCAGTTTGCCTTTTGTGGTTTGTTGGATTCAGATTTTTGGTTGGTTGTGTTTTTTTTTTTTTTCCCCAATCTTTGGAATTTATATTGCTCTTAATTTCAGTATTTTCTCCACAGCAACTGGAGACAAATCCATCTTTTCATACAAAACATGAGTTGTGTTGCCTTCTGTTTTCTTTTTTAATTTAACCACAATGCTTCTGTTACCAAGGTGGAGGAAAACCATCATGGATTGTGGAACTCACAGTAAAAGCCATGGCAGTACTCTCTCTCACACCACTGCTTCTCCTTTCTTTTCCCTCAACAACTAAACAAAAACACCCTCTGCACAGCTTTTATTCTTGATCATTTTATTTTGGTGGTTTTCATGCTACATAAAAATTAGTTTTTATATCAAAAAATTATTCACAATATTTCCAAAATAGTTCAAGTTTTTTTTTTTTCCTTTTTATGTTTTTTAAATATTTTTAATGTATTTTTATTTCTTTTTTTTTTCATTGTTGTTGTTGTTGTTGTTTTTTACTGCAGCTAGGGTTACAAAACATCCCATTTCCTCTTGCCACCACCAATGCGCTGTCAGTTCGCTTTTACATTTGCATATGTTAAAAAAAAAAAGAGAGAGAGAAAAAAAAAGAAAAAAAATAATAATAATAAAAGAACAAAACTGCTTCTATCATTTACTGGAGAAATAAGAAATCATTTGGCACTCATGTCTCTGTGGCTCTAATTTTCACCAGTGGAGTGGCTGGAGGTGGGCACCTGCGCGTGCACACATGTACGTGCAGAAAGGGGATGAGGAGGAGGCAAAATTTAGGCAAAGATGGTCTCAGAAGTGGACAGGATCTATCTGCTGTGTGCAAAAGCTTGATGGGTGTCCAGGTTGACCACAAGATACCAATAGTTCAAGAGAAGAGGAGGTAGCAGTGTTGGGCAGTAGAAGACTTACACTAGAGGTGAGTATTTCTTTTGGTTAATAGACTGAGCTCCTCCAACCTGCTCTCCAAAGTAAATGTACATTAGGTAGAAAGCAAACACAGCTGGAGCTGATCTGTGCCAGCTATAGAGTTGCTACCTGCCCCAACCCTAGCAGACACAACATTTCTCCACTAATGCTCTCAGTCACTTCCAAGTGCCAAAGGATGAAGGTGCTGGGCTTTCTTGTAGCTGTCAAGACATTGAGAGCTGGCCAGATACCCATGCACCACCTTTAATCTCTACTTCATGGTCTCAGCCTTGAAGGACATTGTCCAAGTCAAGGGTCAGCCCTACACTTGCAAATAGCTCAAGGGAGATGAGGCTGAACCCCTCCAACACATTAAGGATTGTTCATCTCTCCTATTGCTAATCTCTGTGCCTTACTAGTACTCTGCTGTGGAAAGGGCTGTGCAGGGGTCAGTGAGCCATCTTCCCCTGCCCACCCCTCCATCTGATCCATGACCCATGCAAGCCAAAGGATGATCCCCTATGGATGCTTGTTTGCTTTGGGTCAGGCCTCTCGGCAGGCACAAGGTCCTTGTCTCAGAAATGGCCATGGAAACTGCCTCCCTCCTCACCCAGGCAACCCTGCATGGCTTCAGGAGGGCAGGACCTGGGGGTTAGACACCCTTCCTTCCTGGTACCCACCTCACAGCAGCCTTTGGGGCAACTGCCAAAGCTTGCTGGAGAAACACTTGGGTTTTCTCAAGGGAAATAAAGAAAGAAAAACAGGAAGAACAAGAGAGGGAGTACCAAAAAAATCAACCCCAAAGCCCACCTGTACAAAGGTTAAACAGTTTGCCTTCTGTGACTCAGCAGGGAAGTCAGTGGAAAGCTCCTTCCCAAAAGGCTGCTGCCTCCTCTGTAAACCAGCCCTCACCTCCCATTACAGATGGTGCTTTGGTCACTGGCAAAGAGACATTTCAAGATCACCCTGCCATTCAGGAAACACACGTACAAAGGAAAGACCCCAAACACAGCTGAGCCATACAAACAAGAACTGCACAGAACTGAGGTCTCGGAAAGTTGTATTGCTGAAAACACCTCCCTGCTCCCGCTGAAAGCACTGTGTAAACAAACAAAAGGAATCAAACTTTGCTGTTGTTGGTTGGGTTTGGTTTGGTGGTTTGTTTTTTTGTTTTTTTGTTTTTTGTTTTTTTTTGTTCTTCCCCCATGTTAGAAATGTTGAAAATGCAGAGCAAAGATGAGCAGTTTGCTGCATTTCTGATCACATGTGAGAGAGAGCCTGTTCCAAGGATGAGATAAACAACCAGACAGGCAAAGAGGCTTCCAAAGCCAGCGGCTTTCTGTGCTAACCTCCGCAACGATCGCTGTCCAGTGGGAAAGTCATTTCCTACAGCACCTCTTGAAGGCTCCAGCTTGCTAGGAGCTTTTAGGTGTCTAGCATGTTGATACTACTAATAATACTTAAAATACACACACACAGGTGTACACGCACTCACACACATGTATCTTCTCTTCCATAAAAGACAAGCCTGGCAGAGCACAGGATACAATTTGATGAAGAGGAAAGAGCAGCTGAACACAGAAGAAAGCAGAGAAGGTGGACAAATGTGATCTGACAGGAGGAGTCACTGGAGGCCACAGATTATTCTGTTACATTTTATATATATAAATAGAGTAGCAGAGGCCCAGTGACACCAGTCTTAAAAAGCTGGTTAAACAAAGTTAAGATAGTGTAGATTATGAGGGCCCAAGCCCCTAAATGTTGCTCCTTCCTTATCTGACTAGTCATGGCATCTCTTCATCAGCTCCTGATTGTCTTTTCTGGCTGCTGACAGAGGACAGCAGTGTCTTGTACAGCAGGTCAGCCAGTTAAAGTGCTGTGCTAGTTGGCACTACAGGGCTCTCGCAGCAGATCATCCTCTCTGGTGCTAGCAGTGTGGCAATCTCTCCTGGAAATGAATGGGGTGGAGGATGGCTGCAGAAAGTTCATTCTCTCCCACCCTCCCCACTTACTGTCCCCCCTGAAGAAAGTGAACTCCTCCAGAGCTTGGGATCTGCAAGGTCCTTATCCAGCTTCAAGCAGCAATGGTAAGGTTCTTCCTAAAAGGAGGAATGGGAGACCAGTTCACCATAGCCCGGGTTTTGCCTGTGTCTATCCGACACAAGAGCAAGAAAGGACAGCCTAGTGCTTGCTTGCAAGTGGATTTTCAGTGCCTGTATTGCCCTAGGAGGCAGCAAAAAAAATAGGGAGTAAGTTATTTCAGTCATAGGATGGAGGGATGGCTCAGATCTCTGCCAAAAGACCTTACCAATCAGCGCATTATTGTCTTCCTGTTCCACCTACCAGTTAAGGCCAACATAGGTAATGAGTGTGGCACAATGGTTTGCAAACGTGGCATGGATTTCAGCACAGATGTGAACGAGCACATGGAATGGGTACTGTATTCAAATCAGCTCCAGGAGGATTTTGTGTCCCAGCCTTGCCACTCATTCAAAGCTGGTCCCCCAGAGTCCAAACGAAGCAACCATGCCAAGGCTTACCAGGTAAGCAAGAGCAACAACAGGGTTGCCAACGTACCCATGGGTACTTATCACCTGGCTTTAGCAGCGTACAGCTTCAAACACTTCTCTCTCAGTTCAAACACATGCATACAAACACCTAAGCACACATGCAGGCTGTGGCCCCACACATACAAAAGTGTGCAGGCTGCATCAGCGCACACACCAACATGAGCCCACCCCTGTCCTCTACGAGTCAATGCGTGCAAGCAATACAGACAAGTAGCAGCAGGCATGCAGCATACACATGGTGATCCCAAGCTGAAGGAAACCCCTCTAAGCTGTGTTCAAGCATGACGAGTTCCTGCAAGATGAATCCTGGCAAAATGCTTTGCAGGAAGAGGCTCACACAAGCAAGACAATCCACAAAAGGCATTCTAGGCATCTAAACCCCTAACTAGCTCCTTGGACTTCACAGGAGTTTAGCTGTTTGTGTCAATGGCTCTGGTTCCAAGGCCCAGCAGGAAAGCTGAGTGGGAAAGCACAAAATTTTCATCTTACACCCTTGACTGATCTTTGTCTGTTAGGAGCAGAAGTAGTCCTTCTCCAGGTGACATGGAACTCAGCAGCCTCTGCCCATGGGCCTAGGTCTCATACAATGGATGCGATCTCTTTGTCGCAGGTATGTCATGCTTATGGCATAGTGATTAAGCAAAGGAAACACAGCAAAGAGCCTGGTGATGCTCAGAAACATGGCTCACTCTTTTGGCCAAAAGCTGATCTATGGGATGTACTCCTAAGAAGTTGCCTGCCCACATCACTGGAGTAGCACCAAATGGGCCAATGGTTTCCAGCTTCACTTTCGTTTGGCCAGGAGTCACTTGAATGCACAAACACAGAGCTCCTCCCAGCCCAACAGGTGTTTGCAGCCATGTAGTCACAAGTACACAGGACACTGAGCCATGCTGGGCCAGCCATGCCAAGGTCTTAGCAAGTGTAAATGAGAGGGATGTTTACCCTGATTACACCTGCACTGGCTTCTTCCACCCAGAAATCAGGGATGCAGGCCTGCAGGTCGAGCAAGAGTTAGCTGCAGCTGGGAGATTGCTGCTCTGGAGAACCTCTGGTCATGCTGAGCTTCTGCATTGCTCCCTGCACTGCCCATATGCATTCACACAGTACAGCTCAAACCCTCACAGACCATGGACACATGGCAACACACATAGACACACAGAGAGGCTGACTGGCCCTGTCTCAGACTGTGACCAGCAGACCCAGGTGTCTTCAGAGATCTCTGTAGAGGATGCTGAGTTGATAGACATTCATTAAGGAACAACACAAGCTGTCCAAAAGGGAAAGTGGGATGTGTCCTGACATCTGCAAGAGTCCCTGCCAGCTTCAGATTGGCTCTGTCTCTGTTTATTCACTACGTCACAGCCTGTCACTCTGCTTCCTTACTGTCACTCGACAACATGCCACGAGGCAGCGAGCGACTTGTCAGACAGAAAGGGACCAAATACTACCAGACATTCACTCCCAGGTTTGCAACACAGCAGAAGATCACGGAGCTGTTTACAAGACAGTGGTCTCTAGCCAACAAAGGAAGGTAGCCCTGTGCTTCTAAAAGGTAGCATACTTCTCTCCAGCAGCATTGCTTTATTCACAGAGAGTAAAAGCAAAGAAATTCTTGCTGCCTGTGATGGGGGTCAACCTGGAGTGGATAAAAGCTGCATCTGCCTCTAAATTCACCGTGAGCCATCAAGGACAGAAATCCTGTTCTTTCTCTTGGCTTTCTCAAAAGAAAAAAAGACAATTTCACTGCTTCCCTTCACTACCTAATTTGCCAGACTGATCATTTCTTTGAGTAGGCAAGCGCAGAAATCCACCTCAGTGAAAGTGACAGAGCAGTCAAAAATAGCTACCAAATATAATGTTCTAAAAATCTGTTCAGGGCTAGAATTTTCCAGGAGAGGGACAGCAGAGGCCTGCCCTTCGCTCATCTTCTGCACAGCATTGCACAGGCTGATGAAGACAACAGAGCAACAAGGAAGCAATAAGAGGAGCAGAGTGGGCAAACAGCCAGCACAAGTCATTCTGTGGGAAGAGGCACAGAGATGAAATTGAGGAATCAGTGTGAGTAAGATGAGAAATCAGTAGATAAGAGACCAGGAAGATGAGGCAGTAAACTGCTGGAGAGATCAAAACACCTGAAGATGAGGTTCTGATTAGAGAAAGGACAGAGAGGGTCTAAAGGAGAGAGGAGGGAAAGCAAAGTGGACAAGAGTGGCACAGAGGGTCCGAGACCACGTCACCTCCCCTCCCACCAGTACTGGGAAGGCCACAAAAAAGAGGGAGATGGAACAGTCAGTCAGGAGATGAAGGCCCAGAAATCCCTGTAATCAACAGTGATGAATGCACTCTGCTGACATCCCAGGGAGAAGACAATGGGGACCAGGGAAGAGAAAGTAATAAGAGAGCAAAGCACATAGAGAAGGAAACAGCCCTGTGCCTCACACAAACAGTCCCTAGCAATCAACACAGCTTTTATTACAGAAAATTATTAACACCCTCTGCTACCCACCACCCCTTACCAATCCCAAACCTCCCCTCTTTGGGGACCCTTTCTTGGCACACACATATAACATCCAGATAAACTTTCTGAACCAGCAAAAGCAACCACTGAAACAACTTCAAACACCACAGACCAATAAAACCACAATTTAGAAGTTAACTTTCCCAACCCCACCCCCCCCCATGCCATTATTTAATAAGGAAATACTGTACAGATATAAAACCCACCCTTTTCCCCAACCTGAATATAATTGCTTGAGTTAGTTTCTGTACATATATACACACATATTTACATGGTAATGCTGCAGTCAAGAAAGCAGATGATGTAAAAGTCACAGAGTGAATACATAAATTAAAAAACTACCAGTAGAAGAACTTCAAGAAAGGTCACATTGTTCCTACTTGGCAAAAAAGCGTTGGTGGGACAGAGTCATTAAGCATACTGCAATGTACCATGCGTGTCTGTGTGCACGGTCAGGCACACAAGCCTCACAGCTTCCTGCTGTGGCAGGTTTGTTCATGTGTCTTTCACTTCCCCAGTATGTCTTACATGTGTGCCCGTACCAGAGGACCCCCTGTCCCACAGTGTGCAATTTCCTTCTGACCTGGTGGAGTGTATACCAGTGCTTGCTGTGAACCTTTCATGGCAGGAGGCCAGCAGGTTAAGAGATCTTTAACTACTAACACATCACAGAGATCCTCCCTTACCTCAGCACCTAGGGTACTTCACCCTCGGTGTCAGCAGACAGGAGTCCTGCTCTCCACAATAGAGTTCCACTGCCTTTGTCTCTAGACAAACGGATTCATGCTGTGTCAGTTTTGTTGTCAGCAATGACAGAATGGTGTCACTCTGATACCATGGCTAGGAGAGGAATTTGGGGATGCTCAAGAGATGAAGAGAGAACACAAAGCCAATTGCAACGCGGGTTTTGTTGTTTTCATTGTTGTTCTAACGGAGAACACTCAGGTCTGGGGGCAGTCAGCCCCAGGAAGGTCCAGAGAGCCTGTGATGAAGATGAAGCAATAATATTCATATTGCCAGTGAGACAGTCAGCGCCCCAGGTTGCCTTTGAGGAGGGAGGAGGGAGGGAACCACAGGGAAGTGTCGGTGGGTGAATGCAGCAAGGGTCTATGGCTTGGAAATCTATTTGGCTGCAAATTGAAAATAAGCCCTTGTGGGGACAACGATCAGGTCCCACTAGTTACTATCTCGATGTGCCCTGCAGCATCCAGCAGCATGGTAGGTGTGTTCCAGGTGGACACGCCAGGTGTGTTCAGCAGCAGGGAAGCACTTATGGGAAAGAGTGGGTGCAGGTGGGGATCGTGGCTTGGAGTCCGTCCCCGTTTGTTGCCAGCAACTGAGTTCCTTTCTCACACACTGCTCCCAACGGCTCCTGTGGAGAGCCAGGCATATGCCATGGAGAGGCAGCATAATTGAACCCTACTCTTTGCCAGCTTGGATTGAGCAGGAAGAGTGAAAGTGTAATTCCTTAGAGCAATGGTGCAGAGAGTCAGCACTAAGTCCCTTCATCAGCACTCCTCAGCTATATCCTCTCCCCTTTTCTTTCTGGCAACCACGAATACATGGGAAGTGCAACCTCCCACCCTTCTCTATGGGAAAGGCTCATCAAAGGTTGCTTGACTGGAGTGGAGGATGTGTGAAAGGCCTAAGTCTGATCATTGGCTGTGTTCCCAGGCTTGCTTCCATCTGTTGATAAGTAATGGACGTGGGAGGATATGCCAGATTTGATAGAAAGCTCTAAAGCAAAGACTTGCCTATAAAGATCCCTGAGGTATCTCTGATCACTCTAACCTGTCACCACCATCATATTCATTCTCTGTCTCCTCCTCTCTCTTTTGCTGGCGATGCTGCTGTGAGAAACAACCCTGATTTGAAGGTCTAAAGGGGCTTCAATCAAGATGGATGCTAGTGTCTTCTTCAAGTGAGGAGTTCGACATCAGCACATGTTGCTGAAGAAGTCAGAAGTAAAGAGGTTCATCCTGGCAACTCTTAACTCCTCCACCAAGTCCTTCAGGACATGAGAAAGGAACTTTCCTCCCCTCGTGAACTGGAAATTGAAATACCAATTCCCTGTGGGCAAAGCTCATACTTGAATATTGCTGAACATTTTGAACCCACTGAGGTTCTTGCCTGCAGACTTCTGACAACACATGCTGGATTTCAGAGAGACCAGGATGGGGTTTTTTGCTGAGGAGGTGGGACCAGTGTGCTTCATTGTCTCAACTGACAACAAGTTCTGACTGCAGCTTTTCTTTCCTACTTGTGATGTGACATGGCAAGTGCTGATATAGCCCTCACTGGGAGGCACGATGAGAGATGGAGAACTACTACACCAGCCTGTGTTGTGTTGCGCTATGGTAAAAAGCTGGCTTAGATACTCCAAGGTTTGCGACGTGGAGATTCACAGCTGCAAGTTCTACCTGCCAGCTGCTTCCCACTGTGCATGGTACATTTCTGATATTTTTTTAATATTTCCTCTGTCTCCTTCGTATACATCCTCCTTCAGCTGAGCACACACACTCTGCTTCAGAGGAACATGGTTCATGGAAAGACCTCTGAGAGCGCCATGTCTGGGACTAGAGCGAGGAGGCAAATGTCAGAAACGTTCACAAAGGTGCCTAATCTTTCCCGAGAGGCTTGCTGCAAATATACAGTAGAGGTCACCAAACTGTAGAGGACACAATGGTGTATGCTCAGTATTCTTGTATGCAGAAACCTTCGGAGAGGGGAAATGTTCCCAGCCACTGCCTCAGAAAATACTGCTGTTTCTACAGGAGAAAGAGAGAAATGGCAAGGGAGGGGGTGTGGAGGTTTGTCAGGCTGTGGTATGAAATCTCATTCTTTTCTGGACAGGTAACAAACAGCACGTGGGTGGTTTTCTAGTACAGACAACACCTGCTGCTAATATTACCTGATCAATTCACTTGAATACTTAGAATGAAAATACACCAAATCTAAAATTCTAAATATATAATCAGAGTTTAATAACATCATTGATTCATCTTCTAGATTAAGAATTACACCCACCCCCCTCCCACCCTCTCCCCTTCATCTCTGTCCCAAAATTTGTTGACCTGTCAGAACTAAAATAAACAAAGCAACCAGAAAAGATAGCTTATAGGAGAAAAGATTAACCTGATGGACAAGCGGCCTAATCTGTTATGGGAGAAGGCAAAATGCCAGGCTCCTGTAGTTAGACCGGTGGTTCAGTTCAGAATTTCCAGTTCTTTTCTGGTTGCCCTAGAGCATTCATTTGAATGGTTTGTGGCACAGTTAGTATTTGCAGAGCACTCAGAGTGTTAACAGTGCTACAACAGTATCAACGCTAGGTAACGATTTTGGCAAACTATTATTTGCCAATCAGTGGGACAAGGGACAGAGCAGTTCAGAGAAAATAGGAACCAACTTTCAACCCAGAACACAAAAATCAGAACCTTTAAGAAGAGATTTGGGAAAAAAAAAAAAAAGAAAAAGAAAAAAAGAAAAAAAAAAATCCATTAACTTCTTTTTGGTTTGTTTTCGGCTTAATTTCCCTGCAGAGCCACCCTCCAGGTTTCCTCATTCCAGGTGGGGAGGGACAGAAAAGTACCGAGATAACCACCAAAGAGATTAGCTGCCCTCACCAGCTGTCAAGCTCCTCCCTCCCCGAGGCCCTTAGGAAATACCAGAAATTATCATGAGCTTTCTCAGGTCCAAGATTTCTAAACCAAAGTAGCATTGGAGAAGTCTCTTAATGTCAAAGTGATGGTCCAACCTGAGCGGCCAACTTCATGTTTCACCCCACCACTATCAAGACAGTGTAGTGCCTTGAGGCTCAAACTCCACAGAGAGATGCTGGCACAGAGAGTTTATACGCAAAAAGGAATTGGGGGTGTTCCCATCAAAACATGAAACCCTGCTGGCAAGGCTTGAAGTGACGTTCCGGCGTCTTCCATTCATGAAGATAAAGGTGACAGGGCGATACGGGGGGGCCTCGGGGGAGCACAACACACATGGGTCTCTCTCTCTCTCTCTCTCTCTCTCCCTCATTCATACGGCCTCGACCCGCGTAAACCGCTTCCAAAAACGCAGCCTTGGAAAAGTCGTAGAAAACAAACAGAATGGAAACAAACTTCCCCCTCCCTCCCACCCCCACAACCTGAATATTCACGAGAAGAGAAACACCAATTTATACAAAAACGCAATTAAAAAATAAATATTTACAAATGAAAGGAACTCCTTCTCGGTGGCCGCTGTCAGAGGCGCCTGACCAGCTGCCGTGTGTTCTGGATTGCAGATCGCTCTGTTAATTTGTTTGCTTTCTTTCTTTCTTTCTT
>WBNM01024523.1:62183-181706 GCA_013399055.1 Ramphastos sulfuratus | reverse complement strand
CTTTTTTTTTTTTCCTTTTTATTTTCTTTTTTTTTTCTTTTCCTTTTTGTCCTTGTAATGAGAGAAGAGAGAAAGAATAAAAAGTTCCCTTACCCCAAAGTCTAAGGGGTGGCATTACAAAGACTCTCCCCCTCTTCCCTCTTTAATTTCCTCAGTGAAATATAAGAAAATATTCCCCTCGCCAACCCTGCCCACCCTCTCCTCACACTCTTTGACTTTACAGGCAAAGCCCACCCTCCTCCCACCCCAGCTTTAAAAAATAAAATAAATAGGTAAATAAATAAAAGGCCTTCCATTGGCTTAAAAATAAAATCAACCAGGATGTGGCGAGGAATGTGGGAGAGGTGGCATTCAGCTCCAAGAAAATTGGCTCATCAAGATGGGGCTGCCACCTCCTTTCAGAGTCAGTCCTCAGCAGCGTCCCCATGCACTTAGCACGGAGCTCTCCTGACCCTTCCCCTGGCAAGCCACGGTCATTGAGACACTGAGATAGACCCAGGATAGGCAGGAGAGACTTTGTCATGTCTCTCAGGACCAGAGAGGTTGGCCCACACCACCACTTCAGGAGAAAGAAGACATATGAAAAGGGAGTTCAGCTTCTCACTCCTACCATTGTTCACTTAATCTTTCAGTTTAACTTGCACCTGAAATGATACAAAGGAAAGAAAAAAAACAAAACACTCTTATCGATACTAGGTGCACCAGGAAAGCTGTCACTACAACTGCAGGGATGGGAAACCTTAGGCTATTCCAGCTTTGCACTTGTGCTAGTATCTCTTTCTCACACAGAGGCACAAGTACATGTACACACACATCTCAGCCTTGCACATCTTGTCCTCAGCCCTCGTCAGAAGATTCTGTGGCCTCTGGCATTTATTCAAGCACACCCCTTCCCAGGAAGACAAGCAGTGTCCTTTCCCTGTACATTCAATAGTAAATATACATATGTATTTCTCATGGATGAGCACACCCTCTTCACATTTCCACATGTGCAAGGAGGCATTGAAACAGTCCAAAAGCACCACTGCCACCACACGCACCCTTTCAAGGCATTTTTTTCTCCTCTCCAGCACCATGCCAGCACTGGCAGAGGGCACGCTGCTGTTTTTCTTCCAACCTGCTGGCCAAGGTTATGGAGGGCAGAAGGATGAAAACCCTTGTTTTCTTTCCCTCTTCACTGAAAGGACATGCCAAAAGAGGCTTGGTGTGCTCTGAAGTGACAGTGACAAAACACCCACCTTTCCCTACTCTTTAGCTCTGTTCCACTGTGTTTGTTATCCGGACACCTTACAGGATTGTGGGTTTATTTTGCTTTCTCCACAGACATTTAAGTATAAAGTTATCGTATACACTGGCGTATAGGCTAACCCATGCTGCATACTGCTCCCGCCCTTGAAGTACGTCACAACTGGTAAGCAGTTCACAGCTAACAAAACAACCCTGCACCCAAACTCCTCTCACCTCAGTGCAAACTAGCACCCCCTGTCAGTGATCCTAGCAACCTCCCTGACTCCAGGGCTGCTTTTCCAAACTCAGACCCCACTTCCTTTTCATCTCTCCCACTGGTCTGCCGCAGATTTGACGGCTGTAACAGCCATCATGACACCACTAGCTGAATCCACAGATGAACCTTCTCTCTCTCCCCACAGCTCCCAGCAGACAATTCAAATTTTTAGCATAGAATTTCTCAGCATATACGCAAATATATATATATATATATATATATATATATGTATATATATATTTCAGCCCTAAACCCCCATAGTCTTCACAAAATAATGTAACAAGAACCTCGGTATAGCTAACACAGAAGTGCATCATCAAGTTAGTCATGTTATTCTCCCTTCACTTTCTCCACATATTCAAACATTACTCTTTTCTAGGCAGTTTTAGGAAGAGTTGCCTGAGCAAGCATATTTTCCTGCATGTCCATTGCACTGCTTCTGCTGTCTCCTTCTGCCACACACACGTGTGTGGGCACATGCCTTTCTTTGCCGGGAGCCAGCAAAAGCAAAATGCTAAAGTCACTGCCACTCCCCCTCAGCCCACCCCTTCCCTGCCTTTTTCTCTGCTTCCTGAAATCACAAGCAAGGATATCCAACTCCGACGTCACTGTAAAGTGCAATGGCCAGGAATGGAGGAGAATGGAAGGAGCGGGAATGTGGAAAAAGAGATAAAAGGGAAGGGATGGGAAAGAGGAGGAGGAAGAGGGGAAACCAAAGAGGTGGCACTTGTCACCAGTGCTGCACTACTCCGAACTCCAGTATCCTACAAAGTAAGGACAATCCAGGAGAGTAGCCAATGGGATTGGTCCCATCCCACCCTCCCACGCTCCACATACACTCCCAGTCCCTCCCCGTGCTCTTCCCCTCTCACTCAAACGTCAGACTCAATACTGGAGAGTTTCTCATAAACATGCCCGTTGCTGGAGCCATTGAAAGCCCTGGGGTTTTTGTTGTTAGGCACACAGGGGTTGGACTGGTTCCCTATACAGATGTCCTTCTGGAAACGGGCTGGCACAGCCCCATGAAGGGCCGAGACCACCGGCTTGTTGGTGGTGACGATGGCTCGGAAGTCTGGCCTGGCTTTGGGCCCTCCTGGCACCACAGGCTGCCTGAAGAAATAAGATTTGCTGCCGTGGAGCAAGCATTGGTCATCCCCAAAAGTGGGGATGAAAGGGTTTTGGGTGACCCGGTCGGGGTAGAGCGACTTGCTGAGCATGTAGCCCCCGCTGCTGCCGGGGTTGTTGTGGTGGTGGTAGCTGGTGGCGGGCACTGAGGACTTGTTGTTGGCAAAGGTGGTCTCACTGGCTGGCATCTCAAACATATGGGCGTAGGGGCTCCCCTCCATAAAGCGGCCCTTGTCCTTGAGGCTGACGCTGCGGGGGGCCAGGGCCGAGTCATCCTTCTGCAGGTCCACAAAGGTGTCATAGGAGTGCTGCCGGCGGAGCTTGTTGCGGTTCTTCTTCTGCACCTTGGAGGCAGAATTGGAAGGGCTCTGAGGATATTTGGAGGAGGAGGTGGCGCTGGTGGCCACGGGCACGGGGGCAGGTGGCTGGTCCAGCTCTTGGAGCGAGTTGTCCTCGCTGATATCATACAGGTTACCCGCTTTCTTGCAGGCCTCACAGCGGATGCAGGCCTGGCGGGTGGAGTTCTGCCCCACCACCGATGGCGTGTAGTTGTGCAGCTTAGAAGGGCAACTGCGGCAGAAATTAGCCCCGGTCCGGTCCTCCCAGTCTAGGTTGGTCAGATTCTTCTCCCACGGTGCTGGGACCCCGCTCACAACACCGTGCTTGTGCTCATTGCCTCCGCCAAACTCACCCGAGCCGTGCTTGTGGTGAGCCCTGTTGGTGCAGGACCCACCCCCTCCTCCTCCTGTGTCGCGCTTGAACTCATCTCCTCGCTCTTTATAGATATCTGTCAGATCCACATGTTCCCAGTGTGGCGAGTTCTCCTTGGCCCTAAACTGGTCCAAGTAGAAGTCCCGTAGCCCTTCCTTGTCCCTGAAGCAGCGCTTGTGGTCAGGTGAGCGGGGTGGGCGCCGGCGGTAGGACAGTTCTATCTCATCAAACTCCCGCCGGGACTTGGCAGAGGCTGGGCGCTTCTTCAGGCTGTCCTTGTACTGCTGCTTCCGCCGCTTAGCCGCGTTGCCCTCGATGTTGCCGTAGGTGACTGTGTGAGTGGAAATGTCAGAGACGTCCGAGCGGATCAGGTCATCATGGGCCCCACTGCCCCCATAGCGGTCACTCTTGAAAGAGAACTTGCCATAAAGGTCACCCAGCTGGCTGTGCTTGGCAGGGGGTAATCCCAAGTCCAAGGGCTTCTTCCCGACAGACCGTGACTGGGCATTGAAGGGTGGGTTGTCACAGTCGTAAAGCCCATCGATGGAGCTGGTGCTGCCGATGCTGTGGGGGCGATGGTGGTGGTGGTAGTGGTCCTGATACACATTGCTGTCCTTCAGCTGGAGGTTGCCAAAGGTCCTTTCCACCTCACTAATATAGTCACTAAAGAGGTTCTCCTCACAGGGTGGGTTGTTGTAGGACTTGCAGTCTGAGTGGGTGAAGCTGCGCCGGTGCTCAGAGATATCATAGACCGATGATTCACGGCGGATAAAGTCCAGGGCACTCTGTGGTGAGCCATTGACTCCTGACAGGTTGGCCATGTTCTTGGCTGTCCGAAGCAGGCGGAGGATGTTGGAATGGGTGTTGTTCATAGTTGCTGTGGGAGAGTTCATTGCTGACTGGCGTTCCTCGATGGCCACACCATGGATGCAGCTGTAGATACCCTGAAAGGAGAGAAAGCAGGAAGGTCAGTGGTCCTGCAAAGAACAGATGAAAGGGGAACTAGGACTGGGAAACAACCTGTGCAGCAACTACATGTTCCTGTAGGACAGCAAAGCCTGTCAGGTTTCCATCATGAAGCACCATCAAATTAAAACAGATCTGCTCTACCAATCCCTATTGTTCTGCCCCTCTTTCTTGCCTCTCACATTTTTTCCTTTCCCTCCTTTCCTCTTCCTCTGTTTTGCTTCATGTTGTATCTGTAGGATGTAGGAATACCTGCCTGAATCTCTTAGAGTTACTGAGATCCAGTGAAGGTAACACGGAATTGCAAATGGGGAACATAATATCCTTGTAAACAAAGGCACCAAGAAAATCTATTTTTGTGTGGCTGAGAGGAAAAAAGTCTGGTTTGGCTCTTGAGGTTCATCTGGACATCCATGAATCAACATGAGAGGAACTATCTTAAGGAGGAAACAGCTTCATTTGTCACAAACTTCGCTACGTTATTCACCAGTATGGATTAGAAAAGGAAATGGAGAAAGGGCAGGGCTGTCAAACAGGTATTTAGGTCTTCTGCATCTGGTTGAGTAAGGTACAATAGAATATTTAATTGGATTCTGTTACATTTAACAGTGATAACAGGTTCCAAGCTGGCATCCTTGAAAGCAAAAGTCCTCTATTCAACCTCCAATCAGACAGCAGAAGTGCTTGATTCTTCCACATTCCCTACAAGATCATTCAATCCATGACACAGACTGTTTGCAAGGGCTACCCCTAGGAACAGAAGGAAAGGGGCTCACTTATTCCCTAGCCTGCCAAATGACACTTGGTGTGTGATGTCAGTTGTGAAATGGACACCATCACATCCTGCTACCACAATTTCTCAGCAGCTAGTGGGTGACTAGCATTTTTCAGACTTTTCATCAACCTGGCCCAGGGGTACCAGATAATGCCAGAATGACAGAACCTATACTTTGCTGAGGATCACCAAAAACACATCCCCCATCTCATCTTCAGAGTAAAAACAGGTTAGAAACTGATAATATAGGAGAGACTGTACCTCTGTGCTCAAAACATTTTGTGATTTCTCCTCCACAATATATTGTGTAGCAATTACATACTCCTTGTACAATCAAAGTTAATTCTCTTCCATAGGACAATGCCAAGATTTGACCTCACTTCATAATGGACCAGGACAAGGGACCAGTGATTTGAAAGAAGAAAAAAAGGCTCTAAATGGAACACTGTTGTCTACACTAACACTGGAATAGTAGAAATTACTAGAACCTGCTTTAAATGTCAATATTATACCCTCTGGCAGATTTGCATACAGCAATTGCTAAGTTTATATGGTCATCCTCTCTGGAAGGACTTCTGCATGGTTTAGGGCACAGCTTTTGGTTAGGGATTTCTGACTGTCCATGATAGGACTCCTCTAAGGTCAGCTGAAAAGCTGTAATATAGAGGCCAACAAAAAACTCTTGCATTTCCAATCATGTTACCCACCACTACTCCGTCCTCAAACATAGCCTCCTCACAACTTACTTTAGAGCAGTAGACAGCTACAGCTAACACCTCTTTATACAGCATTTTCATTTGCATTTCCATGACCCAGCAGAGACCAGAGATGTCACAGAAACACATTAGATGATCTTGAAACATTAACAGTGAAAAAATGACAGCCTTTATCCTGCAGACCACCACTCTGTGCCACCTGGGGGTTAGACAGTCTGGATGGATTTCCCCATCTCTAGTACCTAGGACTGCAATAAGCCTCTATTCCTCCCCACTGGCTAATGATACTCACCCTGCTGATGGAGAAGACAACACCAGGCTTGCCAGAGCAGACACCCATGAAGCAGTGGCGGAACTGCCAGTAGAAGAGATGCTCACAGATGAAAGTGATGAGACTGAGGGCCATGGCTGCTCCCAGCATGTAGAAGACACCTGCCATGTTATCTATATCCAGCTGGCTGCTCATAACCTCATTCTTCTCATTGTGACAAATGCCAGTGAGCCACAGTGCTTCCAGCTCCTCCATCTCCCCTAGAAGGACAGGAAGAAGGAAAGAAGGTTAGTTGGCTGGACAAAGAGCTTAAACTGGGGCTGACTGAAAGTTCAAGGCTGACCTAAGGCCATTTCAGTAGCCATGCTCTATATCCACATCTATGACACCCACAAAATATCCCAGCTGGCCTTCTGGTAGGGGTAGGTGTAATTTGTCACAGCAAACATGGCCAGATGTTAGCCACAAAAGGCTGTACCATAGGATGAATCTATGAAGCTTGCCAAATGTCCACAGTGAGATGCTGAAAAAGTTTGCTTCCAGATTACTGAAGAACTGGCCTCACAAATTTCCACTTTCATATTAAGGCCAATGAAGGGAAAAAATCAGTGACTGATACAGGTAGACAAAAATGAGCCTCTTCTAAATGAACCCATTGTACATTTCAAAATTCAAAATGTTGATTTATTTTCAAACCTAAGTGTCTGATTTTGAGTTTGTTTCCATCTCGTCCATAGATCATTAAAACTAGGTGCAATGTTCCCAAAAATACTTAAGCCTTTTAATTTGTTTTTCTTCCCTTCCATTTTGTCCACATTCAACACTTCCAAGCTGTCTGACCAATCGAAAATCCTACTAATCTCTATCAGCTAGGAACAAATGTTCTGTAGTCTAATTTTATACTCCACTTGCTCCCATTATGGTATTTTTGTGAGAGGAGGGATTGAAACACTCACACATAGACACACATACTGAGACATTCAGAAACAAACTCATTTTGCAGGTTGCCAATTCTCTTCATGCTGTTAGGAAAGTTAGTTTTTCATATTTTTACCCTCCAGTCCAGAGACAGAGAGGGGGGGGAAAAAAAATAAATCTTGATATTTATGTGGTGCCCTGGCACAGTCTTTAAAGCTTTATGGAGAACTTCAGCCTTTTTCTGAAATAATACATATTAGGCTGTTTAGGAGACAGAACACCCTATCCATCAGTTGGCCAGTTTTCTACTGAAGTATATCAGAGCTATGTTCTTTCCATATTTATTAGACCATCTGTTATTTTCAGATTTCAGGGGGAAAAAAAAAACTACTTTATTTATAAACCAACCTGTGAATTTTATTTATATATGTAAAAAAAGGACACGGCAAGATGGAATGTGAATGGAAAGGGAAAGTCAGGAAAATGCTTCCTAAAAAGGAATTGCTTAGCCCATAAATTATTTAATTTTATTTTTAATAACAGCAATTTATTTGTAAAAGATGAAATGAACTAGGTAACTGTGATATTCTGATTAAATCTCACTCCAAAATATGCCTCTGAGTCTCAAGTCCTTCCTACCTAAAAGGAAGTTGCAGCCAGGTGGGGGTCANGTCTTTAAGAAAAGATTGGATGTGGTACTTGGTGGCATAGTTTAGCTGATGTTGTGGTGTTAGGTCATAGGCTGGACTTGATGATCTCAGAGGTCTTTTGCAGCCTCAATGATTCTGTGATGAAATCTCACTTCAAAATATGCATCTGAGTCTCAAATCCTTCCTTGTTTCTTGGGGTTTTTTTAAGGTTTTGGGAAATGTAAGTTAACTTTTCCATCCAGAATTTTCTATCCTTTGATTTTGTAAATTCTGCATTCCTCAATCCTGTCTAGAATGATAAAGCATGCAATGACCATGGAAAGCCCAGTGTAATTAGTGGGTTTAGTCATGACAAAACCTCAAAGGTAGTGAAATCTTTACAACAAAGTTCTTGTTTTCACAAGGCATTCTTCACACAAGGTATTTTTCAAAACCACATCTGAGCTGGTTCTATGAAACCTTTAGTGCTTTTGACATTGCTTTTGATAATGAATGAACAACATAAAACGAGTGACATCCTCGCATTTTTGGTGTAACGCCTCTAACAAACCCTTTTTAATGACTTCCTCTTCTCAACTCAAATCTGAAGCATCAGAGTTAGGAACTTCCATTTCCTCTGTGTAAAACTTAGTACTTCTGAGGAAAACTCCAATGCCTCTTTTTCTTGTCACTCACCATCTCCAAAAAGCTGTAGAATGGCAAGATCCACCTGGCGCTTCCAGCCTGAGTCCTTTTGGATGGCAATGCCATAGCCAGTGGAGGCAAACACTTTCCCACTCCCAATTGTCACCAGCTTGCAGCCTTCATCTCTGCCAGCCATGTAGTTTAGCACTGCTGCATCATAAATGAAAGCATCCAATTTCCTGCACAGGTGCAAGAAAGAAGAGAGGTAGAGTACACAAAAAAAAATAGAAGTTCAATGAGTCTCAGGTAATTAGGGCAGAAATGAAGCTCTTTCAGATAGACCACAGCAGGTTGCATCTTCATTTTCATCAGAATCAACTAAAATCTGAGGCTACATTATCAATGAGCACTGTCTATTTCTGACTCTTTGATAATCATCATTTCTGATAATCATCATTTCTGATCTAAAAGAAAATCCAGAATACAAACATAGTGCAAGATAAAAATGAATGAAGAGGAAGCTGAGGGGATCTATAACCCTAAGAATAGCTCATACTTCTGTACTGCCTTTCATCTCAAAGGAACCTAAAATGCTTTATAAAATATATCAATAGCAGATAGCAAAGTATGGATTGGACTACAGAAGAATTAGATCCAATTCAAAATGCTGGCATGACTTAAGTGAGCCAAATGGAATTTTGATTTTTTTTTTTTAATTAAATATAGCCAGGACATCATGTTTAACTCCTCAGTTACTGCGAAAAGCGCTGAGGGATCCTTACCAATATAAAGTGGCCACGATTGCAACTTAATGGTTTACCATATTGAGTAGCTCTTTGGTGAAGAGTGCTTAGCTGAAAACCACAAGAAAAATTCTATTTCAATACAGAGAAATCCTCATTATGGTCTGTGACGGGTAGACAGCACAACAGATTGATGAGAGCCTTCCTCTTGCTGCAACAAATTTATTCAGGAGTGGGGGTCAGACTCAGGGGGTTGCATCTTCCACATAAGCAAAGGCAGCCAACAAGTAAATCCTCCCACAAGATCTGAAATGAAGCACTTCCTGGTAAAAGACCAAAGGGTCTTTTTTCTGCACATTCTCACATTCAGGCTATTATTTTCAATCCACCCCCTACACATATATTTCCAATAGGGTAATTATCTCAGTTCAAGGGTGTATCTGGGAGGAAGTTTGTCCAAGGGTGGGTATGAAGCCAGGATGACATCTACCACAAGTGAAGAGCCCTAGTTCATCCATATATTTCCAAGACATAGCATATTTATTTCCTGGATGATGACTGTCCTGGCAAATTTACCTTCCCAGGATGGCATCCAGAGATAGTACAATCATTTATAATGGGCTGTGTGCCTCTGAACCTGACAAACTCATTTAAGAATATTCAGTCAATCTGCTAATTAAATTGGCTGAACATCTTCATTCGTGCTTTGGAATGAACTTTCTTCTAAGAGTGCAAAAGAAATATAAGCAAGTATGTAGTCTTTTTTTTCCACTGGGGTTGGGCTCTGACAACCAAAATGGTCAGCTCTAGGGGGAAGGCTTGGAAAATAGCACTCTAGGTTAGGTCCTTTACAGATTCTTTGCTATCAAATAGGATGAGCTTCTTAAATGTAATTTTGTTAATGTTTTTTCCCCTCATTTCCCAAGTTACCCAAGGAATATGCTCTTGTGGCCAGGAGGTCCAATGCCATTCTGGAGTGTATTAGAAAGGGTGTGGCTAGTAGGTTTGAGAGGTTCTCCTGCCTCCTACTCGTCCCTGGCAAGGCTGCATCTGGTGTACTGTGTCCAGTTCTGGGCTCCCCAGTTCAAGAGGGACATAGAATTGCTTGAGAGGGTCCAGGAGAGAGTCACAAAGATAATTAAGGGAATGGAACATCTCTGTTATGAGGACAGACTGAGGAAGCTTGGACTCTTTAGCTTGGAGAAAAGGAGACTGTGGGGTGACCTCATCAACATTTATAAAAATGTAAAGGGTGAGTGGCAGGAGGCTGGAGCCAGCCTCTGCTCAGTGATGCCCAATGACAGGACAAGGGGCAATGGGTGGAAGTTGAGGCATAGGAAATTTCATTTAAACATGAGGAGGAATTTCTTCACTGTGAGGGTGACAAAACACTGGAACAGGCTGCCCAGGGGAGTTGTGGAGGCTCCCTCTGGAGATATTCAAAACCCTGCCTGGATGTTTCTTTTGTGATCTGGTATAGGTGAGTCTGCTCTGGCAGGGGGGTTGGACTGGATGAGCTTTCGAGGTCCCTTCCAGCCCCTGACATTCTGTGATTCTGTGAAATGCTCCTATTTTGTATACTTCCTTATCCAAATGTTTTGTTCAGCCCTTGATACTAAAATGTTCTGGAGAGAAGGGCTACTTCCAAACTATTTGCTTGAAGCACACCTTCCGTTCCACTACATTAGTTAGTGATACACTGGGGTGGGATTAGTCCGACAAAGATTGTTTCAGCTTCCTGATTAGCATAATCTTTTACACACAGAAGGAGGGAAAACAAAGGAATTTCCAGATGACAGCATAAACACTCTGAATAAAACTTTGTCTACAGAGGTCTGTGAGCTTCTCCAGTGTATGCATAAGGACTCATCAGCACCAAACATCTTCACGAAATAAGGTCTCTGGGACTAATATACATAAGGCAAATGGACAAGAGGCAAATGTACACAGGGGTACAGAAGATTCTCTCTCTTTTTTTTTTTGGGGGGGGGGGTCTGCTTTGGTTTGGTTTTTTGCTTTTGTTTTAAATAATCTTATGAAGGCAGCAAATTCAGAAACTTTTATACAGATATCAAAAGGAAAAGGGAATTACTCTCTTTTGCTGTGTGTGCTCTTGGTATACTTTTAAATGTGGGATGATAATGGAGGTTCATTTTCCAAACCCCACAATTTTTTCTTTTTTGTTTTCCAGACAGAAAGTGAGATTTCTGTGGTGAGCAACCATGGAAAATGAAAGCCTTACCCAGTCTTCAGTGAGAACAATGCATCATCCACCCCTCTCTGATTGAATTTCACCATGTAGCTGTGCATTTCAGGGTAGTTGTTGCGAATGTTCCTTTCTGTGCTGCCATTGGGAACTGTCCCAAAGCGGAAAGGGGGTGAGAAGTCGTTGGGTTTCTGGAACTAGAGAGACAGAAAAAGAACATTTCTCACAATCTTTCAGCAAGAAGCAGTCATCTGAATGGGAGAACACACTCTCCTTGGAATGTAATTCTGATTTTATTTTACTACCTGTAGCAAGCATTATTGAGAATGCCTATATTTCACTGTTTGCAAGCACAGGCATCTCCTGTTGGTGCCTAAGAACCAAGAAATGAATCTGAACAACTCAGACTTTCTGTCCACTTTGGATTAAGTGCAGAAAATATCCAGAGATTAAAAGGTTAGATAAAAGGAAAAAGTAAAGGGAAAAAGTAACAGCAGCTTTGGAACACAGTCAGTTTAAGATTTTTTGATAAAATCTATGTGCATTTTATCCAGTGTCATTTACTTCCTAGGAATTATCTTTTTTCAGCTCTGTAGATGCCTTTGCACATCCTGATCCTGACAGAAGTAAAAAAATCAATTAATGAGGAGAGGCTCCTCTTGGAAAACCTCACACCCACTTCACCAAAAGAATGATTGGGCAAATGTCCTAAATGAAAAGTGATTGGTGACTGCAAGTTACTAGCAACATTTGATGCCCAGAACAAAGCTGGCAGAGTACTCCAAACCCTTTTGCTGCTCCCAAGAAATACATTCATCATAACATTGCCCTACGGCTGCAAGGCTGTGAGATTTTATATGCCACTTGCTTAACTCAAGATATAATCAATGCTCTCTGGGGTTTTATGAGCAGTAAAATTTAGACTGTCAATTATGAAGACTGCTTAAAACCCCTAGAACCAGCAGATGGGAAGAAGCACAGAACTGTAAGCTAGGAACTGAATAAGCAGTAAAGAAAAAGACACAAAGGTAGGTTCAATGGAGGGAAGCTCCCTCCTTTCTTGATATATCAAACAGCTTGCCTAGTGCTAACTCCTTACTTCCAACTGTGACTGTGTGTTTTTATCATCCTGAGAAGGACACTAAGAACATACTAATAGTCAGATCAGAGCTCACCTGGTACATGAATATACACAGCCATGCACTGCCATTCTCTATAGTGGAAATGGGCTATAACTATAGCTTGAAGTCTAGAGTCTATAGTTGTACCTTAAAAAGCACGCAGGTGACACCTTAAAAAGCACACAGATGACACTTGTTCTCCTGAAAGCCTGTTTGGAACTCAGTCAACTCATCTGAGGCCAAAGCCACTAAAGCAGTGTATCTGTTGGACTTGGTGATCCCAAGGGTCTTTTCCAACCTGAATGTTTCTGTGATTCATTTGCAGCATATCAGCAACAAGGCCAACCAGGAGCTGTGTCGGTGGGTAGGTGAACACACTGCTTACCAGTCAACCCATTTGGCTGTGTAAGAAATCATCTCTCTGGCCTGGATCATTAGATGGTCTAGCTTGTTCATGTACACCAGTGTGTGAGAGAAAGCTCATCTCCTACTTCTTTAAGTCAACAGAAGGCACCAGGTTTTGAAACACGAGTTGGCACATCCCCAATAAAACAGGTTTCACATAACATAAAACAGACAGTAAGGTGGCTCTTAGAAACTTGTCACATCCTCTACAGATGAAGACAAATTCATAGCTATCAAAACTCATAGTGAAAGCAAACTTTGATGAGAGAAAAATCCCTGCAGTGTGCTAAAAGCATTCCTTTTTTACCAAACTGATTATCACAGCAGTTTAGGGGATACATCAAAAGAAGGCCATTGCCATACAGGATGCAAAGGAACCTTCCTTGACATGCTCAAACCCGAGTTTGCAAAGTGGGCAGGTTGTTTCCCCAAAGGCTGCAGAAGCTAGCCTTGAAGACAGATGGGGCACTCCCCACCACCAACAGAGTAACACCAGCAGGACAAGCAGCAGGCAGGCACAACCAACACTGATGTGACCTCAGCTTCAGCATGCCCTTTGGAAGAGCAGCAGCTATGAGAGTCTCTTTCTGAGCTCAAGGAGTGTTAAGAGAAGGTCCCATCTAAGGTTCACCCTTCATTAGCACTGAAACAACCTCTGGCCTCATTTGCTTCCATCACCGTGTCTATGAACCAGAGCAAGAAGGATTATAGAGTCAGGTTGAGCTATGATAAAGGAAACAATCCCACCTCTGAACTATTCTTTGTCCACTCTGTGTTCAAGAGCATACCTTAGAAGCCAGAGGTGAAAGACTCTATATGTAACTCTTAACCTCCTGGGCAATTAATAAATAGTATCACAGTATCACCAAGGTTGGAAGAGACCTCAAAGATCATCAAGTCCAACCTGTTACCACAGACCTCAAGACTAGACCATGGCACCAAGTGCCACGTCCAAACCCACCTTGAACACCTCCAGGGACAGTGACTCCACCACCTCCCTGGGCAGCCCATTCCAGTGGGGAATGACTCTCTCAGTGAAGAACTCTGGCCCCATCCAACCTCTCTTCAAACTCTTCCTGTGTTGGAGCATCCACAACTTTCCTGAGCAACCTGTTCCAGTACATCACTATCCTGATGGCAAAGAATTTCTTTCTAATGTGTGACCTAAATCTAGCTTCTTCCAGTTTGAAGCCATTACCCTTTGTCCTACCACTACATGCCTTTGTAAAAAGCCCCTCTCCAGCACTCCTGTAGACCCCCACCAAATACCAGAAGGCTGCTATAAGCTCTAGCTGGAACCTTCCCCTCTGCAGGCTGAATAATCCCATGTCTCTAAGCCTGTCTTCATAGGAGATCATCTCTATGGCCTGCCCTAACAGTTCATCTTGTGTTGGGAGCTTCAGATCTGGACACAGTACTCCAGGACAGGTTTCATGAGAGCAGAACTGCCTCTCTCAAGCTGCTAGCCACACTGCTTTTGATGCAGTCCAGGATACAGTTGCCCTCTGGGCTCCAAGCACACAATGATGGCTGATGGCTCATGTTGAGCCTTTCATCAACCAACACAGAATCACAGAATTAACCAAGTTGGAAAAGACCTTCAAGATCATCGAGTCCAACCTATCACCAAACACCTTCTAATTAACTAAACAATGGCACTAAGTGCCTCATCCAGCCTCCTTTTAAACACCTCCAGGGATGGTGACTCTACCACCTCCTCGGCAGCCCATTCCAATGCCAATCACTCTTGCTGTGAAGAACTTCTTCCTAACATCCAGCCTAGCTCTGCCCTGGCACAGTTTGAGGCTGTGTCCTCTTGTTCTGTCACTCAGTGCCTGGGAGAAGAGACCAACCCCCACCTGGCTACAACCTCCTTTCAGGCAGTTGTAGAGAGCAAGAAGGTCTCCTCTGAGCCTATTCTTCTCCAGGCTGAACAACCTCAGCTCTCTCAGCCTCTCCTCACAGGGCTGTGCTCCAGCTCCCTCATCAGCCTTGGTGCCCTTCTCTGGACACATTCAAGCACCTCAACATCTTTCTTAAATGGAGGGGCCCAGAACTGGACACACCCTCAAGTTCTTCTCAGATCTGCAAACAGGAATTATTCTTTGCATCTTAGACACACTTCACCCATAGTGGATGGAAGTGAGACAGAAAACAGTCTGAAAGGTTCTAATGGGGCCCACACCAGAGAAAGACCTTTAGCTCAAATGCCTAAAAGGAGCACACATCCCCAGCCAGGTTTGATATTTGCAAAGCTAAAAGCAATTGATGGCCAGCTCATTCCACAGTTCATGGAGCCAGAGATAAGCAGCTAACTTCTTCACATTTGAGAAATAATAGTGGTACATGCATGCAGCTTTCTGGCAGGAGATGGCAGCTGAAAAAATCCCCATGTTCATTGCTTGGCAGTAGGTGGGCACAGCTCAATCCATGAATAGAGGGAGTTCCAAAGAGCCCTTCAGAGCCAAAGACTGATGTATTTTTCTGACCTCACTTCTGACCCATTCAGCTCATTCTGAAGGAGCAAGAAGTCATACAAACCACCCTGGAAAATATATGGGACAGGCTGGGAAGGACTGTATCCTCTCCTAGCAATTCAGTGGAGGAACATGTTTGGAGGAACTGGAAAAGATCCATAAGGAGGAAAGTTAATTGACACTGCTGACAAAGAGTTCAGTAAGGGAAGCCACCTGTGTGGCCTCTCACAGGGCTAGGAAAATGGGTCTGGCCAGACATGTCAGCCTCAGGGAAGCAGGGCACCTTGGCAGGCTCATCTAGAAATCTGAGAGACATGAGATAGGAGCTGAGGCACAATGCAAGGGCCATTACATGGAGGTAGCCTGTGCAAAGGTAATCTCAATGCCTCTGTAAATATTGACAAAGGAATTAACCACAGATATTGACAGAAAGGGTTAGAATTTAGATTAGTGAGAGAACTCTCTGTCATTTCATGTAAATGTGTCTCCTGACAGAGCTCTAAGTCACAACTACTCTACTCCAGGCATCTGCAAAGAGGAGCTTTGTGAGACTCTGACAAAGAATGGTGATAACAGGGGAAGGGAAGATAAGCAACTGCACCAGTTGCTGAGCAAACCCAGCTGCAGAGTCACAAGGAGTGGCAAACAGGGCTGTACAAGATCCACAGGTTTAGGAGCCCCACCTCACACTCTCCTGCAGCAGGAGCCCTATCCTGCTGTCCAGCTCTACCTACCTCAAGAAATTGCCTTGAGTGAGCTGTACTAGTGGGAGGTGTCCCTGCCTATGGCAGGGGGTTGGAACTAGATGATCCTTGAGGTCCCTTCCAACCTTACCATTCTATGATTCTATGATCACTGCTGGGAAGGAAAACCATAGGGTTTCCTTCTGGTCTCCAGCTGGCTCACCATGGGGTCTAAGCCATGAGATGCTCCCCTTGTGTTCAAGGTGATGTGACACACTTTGGCCCGTGGGAGAAATCTGTTACAGAGCTAGCTTCACATCAGATGTGGGAGGAAGGTGAATACTAGGGAAGAGAGTGGGAAGTAGAAAAGGGAAGTGTGCCTGAAGGGCTAGGGTAGCTCTGGGACATGAGACATCTGTGTCAGAGCCCAGCAGTTTGCCTGCCTCTTCAGCCCTTCGCTGCACAAATTGAAATCTAGAAGCATTAAGTCCAAATCACACCAGAGCTTTGGGAAGCAACCTCTCAGAGTCAGCGAGCAGAAATCCTCCTGCTCTGGAGAGTGATAAACACACAGGCTGGGGGCTATTAGCACATTCAGAGTGAAGAGCCCCTTTCCCACTTCCCCCCACACCTCGCCATGAGAGCTGTCAGCAGCGGCAGTGAGAATGGGTTTAAGTGACTTGTCTGGCAGAGCTGTTTCATTAGCGATTTGGAGCCCTGCCGGGCGGAAAGCAGCATTGTTCTCAGATGTTCGAATATCAATCTGCATAATGAAACAGGTGATAGAAGCTCTTCCCATCCAGGCAGACGTGATTGGAGAGGATTCAGGGATGAGGGGAAGGGGTTATGTCTAATTGGCTGCAATTAATTCGATGAGAAATTTTTTTTTTTCCAATATATTGTCTATCACCAAATGGTTCCTACAGAAAAGCACATCTGCACTTATTTATCCACCTGATGCGGGCCCTGTTTGCACTGCAAAGTGTTTGCCAATAGCATTGAAAGCAGTTTCCCAAACTCAGCAAGCTCTCACAACAGAAAGGCTCCCTTTTATCAATTGATCTGCTTCTACACTGCTTTTACAGAAAAAAAAAAGAAAAAAAAAATCATCATCCCCTGCTGGATAACTTAATGAGTTGGCACAACTTGGTGTGAATGTGTGTAGTGCCTTGCCCTTACACAGCTCCTCTGGAAGGGCTCCTTTCACTCTGTAAGACCCTGACTTTCAGTTAAAATTTTCTGGCACAGGAAGCTCCATAGCTCTGACCCACCAAAACAAGGTCCTCAGGTTCAGCTCCTTTGTTAGCTGCAAGTCCAAAACAGCTTCAGCCCATGTTAGATATCCTGTGTTCAGTTCATTTGCCAAGGAATTTCATAGAATCCTAAAACACCAGCTTGTAAGGGACTCTAAGGATCATCTGGTCAAACCTTTCTAGGTAATAATCATAGAATGGTAAGGTTGGAAGGGACCTCAAGGATGACCTAGTTCCAACCCCCTGCCATAGGCAGGGACACCTCCCCCTAGGACAGGTCACTAGTTGAAATGAGATGGCCCAGCACACAGTCAAGCTGAGTTTTAAAATTGTCCAGTGTAGGGGAATCCACTACTTCTCTTGGGATATTATTGCAATGTCTAACTGTTTTCATGGTGAACAGTTTTATTTTGGAGTCCAACCAGAATCCCACCAGGGGTGACTTGTACCCACTGCCCCTTGTCATTTCCACCTGTAAAAAGGAGACTCCATCTTCTTGGTAGGCACACTTTATGTGCTGGTAAATGGAGCAAGGTCTCCCCTAAGCCTTCTCTTCTCAAGGTTGAATAATCCCAGTTGTCTCAGCCTTTCTTCATACTGCAGGGCTTCCAGTCCTTTCATTTCACTCTGGAAGCTGGTGTCTCATAGCCCCTGTATCAGATTTGCCAGTCTCTGTGATATTTTGGCTACTCTGATGCAACTAAATGTGCTCTAGGCTTCTACATGTGCACAGCTGAACCTAACCACTGGACCATTTGGCCCCTGGGACAGTTTCTCTCACCAAAAGTACAGGGAGCCAGCTGCTGTGTGACCACCACTCTCTTGAACTTGCTCATCAGGCATCAGTCACAAGCTTTTGCACAGGCACATACAAGCAGCACTCTACTTGCTCTTTTGGCAGCTGTACAACCAGCAGACATCTGTTATGGCACAGGCTAAATATCTCTGAAAAAGATGGCATTTATTAGTGAGCTGCAACATAAGATTTAGTGACATGAGGCTAGGAAAGCAAAGTCCATGCTCAAGTGGGTAATTTTAGCACAACCTCTCTGTACTGCCCAAAGATTCCTGATTGTTCCCTCTTGCTCCAGTTCAGCTGCATGTCACTGCAGCTTGCAGGTGCAGACAGCTTGCTCCTTTCCAGACAGGCTATTTGCAAAGGAGCTTCATCCAGAACTCGTTAAAAATTAAAGAGTGGGTCAGTAGTTTTCAGGTCTAACTCTGAGGTGACTCCTTGCCTACACTTAAGTCTTGATAGACTATGTATGTCCACACCAACACATCTTGCCCTATGTGTCTTGGTTCTCTATCCCCTATCTCAGCCAGGAACCTAACCCCTTCACAGCTAATGGATGACTCTCAAAGAGAAGAGCCTTGTCCTTCTCACAGCCCTAGAATTTTTGTCTCCAAGCTGCACCATGAACAATGCCCCAGAATCACAAACCTGCATCTGGCCCTGAGAAGATGTCTGGTTTGCCTTTCATTCTCCACTGCGCCTCTTCTAGACATCACAGAANGGGTGGTGAGACACTGGCACAGGTTGCCCAGGGAGGTTGTGGCTGCTCCCTCCCTGCAGGTGTTCAAGGCCAGGTTGGAGGAGGTCTTGAGTGACCTGTTCTAGTGGGAGGTGTCCCTGCCTATGGCAGGGGGTTGGAACTAGATGATCCTTGAGATCCTTTCCAACCTTACCATTCTATGGCTCTATGATTCTATCATTTCTCCTGACAACTCTTCATTCAACCTGCTGTGGGAAATGGCTGGTGCTGAAGACTACACCATTCCCTGGACACCCTATGCCACAGCTTTACTATTGGAAGTGTCTGAACAAAAGCTTTCCTGCTGCAATCCAACCACAATATTTTCTGCTGTCATCACCACAGACAGGGAATTTCTTCTCTGAAGGTACATTTCATGTTTTTGAAGACTGTTGAGCAGTTTCTTCTCCATGTTCTTGCACTGGGGCCAAAAAGGCAGTTTCCTCAGCTTTTCTTTGCAAGCTGCATTAGCAAGACCTTCAACCATTCCTGTTGCTGTCATTTGTCTGTATCCACTAGGCTTTTCCTGGACTTGCCTTTAGCTGGGAACATGCTCTCCACCTTCCAAGAATAATCTGATCAGGATTCCAAGATGGTAAGAGAACATTAAACTACAAAAGCTCTCAGTAAGACAATAAAAGCATTGCTAGTGAGAGTTAATGCACATGATTACTCTCCTCAGTGCTTCTCTGTGTTATATAATTTTCCCTCTGTCCTTTAGTCCTGTTATCTGCAGTTTGTAAGTTCTCCAAAGCTGTAACTGTCCTGATCTGCATTCAAGTGGTGACCAGTTTGTTTCTGGAATGTCAATCATCACTGCCAGCATCACCTTCAGGGCTTTTACTTTATTCTTTCCTTTATCCAGCTTGATCATGCACATAGATACAGCCACACAACTGTGTCCCACTACCTGTCCTAGCAGAGGAAGTGCTCCACAGATTCCCAGCATGGAGCCTCGGTGTGTTGGCACAGGGCACTTTTACATTAGCATCCCAGTCAGGAGTGTACCAGCCAAACAGGGCAGGCAGCAAACCAAACTGCAAGCCTAGATCTTAGCACTGGTACAGTAACCTGCTAAGAGAGCAGACTAATGAGACTGTGCAGCTTATTCCTCTATTACTCACGAATCTCTTGTACAGATACCACTCAAGTTTCATTCCCAAAGCATTCCTCTCTGCTCAGGTGCTAGTTCTGACATTGCAGACATTTTTTACTCCCAAGGTGGAGCTCACAGCCATTTCTAAGTGACTACAAGTTTTCAGATTATCCTCTCATGTTAGCTTCACTCTCCTCTTTTCTGTATTCCCTCACAGGGTAGAGGGCAACCTCTACCTCCTATGTAGCAGCTGGGACTCACAGCTCAGAATCAAGTCATCATATTAACTCTTCCTGATTGATTGGCTTAGCCACAGAAATCAGCCCTAAGGCTGCAGTCCTAAACCCCCAATTCCTTTTCTTTACGAGATAAAACAATACACACCTAAACTAAACAAAACAAAAGAAAACAAAACATCCCCAAAGAAAAGCAAACTGAAAAGAAAACACAACAAAGCAAAACAAAAAAGAAGAATGGACAGCACCCAACCCAACATAAGCCAGTTCTGGGAGGGCATGAAACATCTTGTGCTTTCTCAGACTTTGACTTTGTGGTTCATCTTATTATTCAGTACTCAGTGATGTTTCAAATTATCTGTTCTTGCTTTGCATAGTGCTTTCACTCATTAATTTCTCAAGATATGTCTAAGAAAGGAGTTATCAGTTAGTGCAGCTGACAGCAGGAAAGTTGGCAAAGAATTAGTCATTTTTAAAGCAAGATTTAAGGTGGGTCAGACCCATAAGCAAGAAGAAAAATATCAGTAAATGTCTAGTGAAATAGGGGCATACTTGGGTCAGGGAAGGGAACAGAGCAACCTAGGGACAATGCAGAGATGAGGGAGGGGAGCAGGTAAAAGCAAAAGAAAGGAGTTCAAATATAGCAACTTTAAAAATAGTTGCCCTTGTGAAATAACTGATGAAAGCAAAGGTCCAATTGGTGGAAGAAGGCACCATCACATGCAGTTATTGCCAGAGCACTGCACACAGTAGGACTGTGCAGTCCTTCTGCAAGCTGTATTGCTATGTGCAGATCTGCTCTGTGATGCTTCTGCACAGAAGACTGAAAACCTTGGGCAGTGAGTGCAGTGCTGCCCCAAAGAGATGGCATTTCAGGGGGCTTCTGTGGTCAGACCTACAGGTGCACACTGAGACCACACTGCCTTTCTGCTGTCCTGGGCATTATGGATGCAGCAGGCCTGTGGGGATCAGACTGGTACACATGGACAGAGTCAACCATCACCAAGTCAAGTGTCTTCTGAGTCTGCCAAATGTGTCAACATCATGCAGACTCCCTGCAGCTTCTCCAGCCAAAAGGTTACACTAAGGCTTTAAAACTTTCTCAGGACACATTCAGCAGGTTATAGACTTCAAGTCAATCACACTGTTAGGTGTCCCTCAATCTTGTCAAGAGAACACCTGCAGTGGAATCACTGAGCTTCACCAGGCAGAGAGAAAAACTCCTTGTACAGCCCTTACTATTAGATGTGGTATCATATATGTTGCAGTTAAGTAGGCTATGGTATTCTAGTAGAGTTCACTACATTTTTGCTTACATGTAGGTAGAGGATGGGGATCATCTAATTATCCTAGTATCAAATCATGCTATGCATTCCAATCTTGGAACTCAGCTTCCTTGGAAGCTAAACACAATGGGGCAAAAGGTGTCTACTAAATAATCTAATTCAAGAACAAACCAGAAATTAGTGAGGCAGAAAGGTGCCAGTTAGCACACTCATGCTAATATCATTAGAAGTGTAGATGTTCACTCAGAGGGAGAAAATTAACTGATGAAAAAGACCTTAGGAGGAGAGGTGACAGCTATGTACAGAGGAGCTTGAAATCTGCTTTGTTTGCACATGAGACAGCTGGTTAACAAATTATGACACTGAGAAATTCAGAGGGTGTAGTTTGGTAGGGGAACAATTCCATTTGTAATACATTTTCACTAAGAAAGACAGGTCAGACCCTCCTGTCTTCTGAGAACTAATGGTAGCCAACCTGCTTCAGCACCTTGTATGTGTGTGCCAACCACTGGGCAGCAGGGCAAAACCCTGCACAAGTCTGGAAAACTTCAGAAAGGTTTCACTGAGTACAGAATTTTCATCCCATTAGNCAGCCCTCTGAGCATCTTTGTGGCCCCTCCTCTGGGCCCGCTCCAACATTTCCAGCACAGGAAGGACATGGAAGTGTTGGAGTGAGTCCAGAGGAGGGCCACAAAGATGATCAGAGGGCTGCAGCAGCTCTCCTATGAGGACAGACATCATCACATTAGTGCAATTCCTGAAGCACCTCTGTAGAGAGGGAGGCAAAGCAAAAAGCAGTGCACTTGAAGCAGGGCTGCTGGGGCATCCAACACCATCCCAGAGGTGGGAGATAATGCCCTTCTATAGCTTTCTGCAGAAAGCTGCTTCCCATCTGAAAGCAACACTACCAGAGAAATGAAAGCCTTGTCACTTCCTTGTGAGTCTTGGGGCACTGAGCAGGTACACCCAAAGCAAGCAAGCCTGTTGGGCCACTAACACTCAGAGGAAGTTTGACCTTGGTTAGCCAAAGGCCTGGGGGAAGAAGGGTTCCTTTCCATCAGGTGAAGTAAAAATTCCTGGGAAGATAGGAAGTTACAACCTGCCAAATACTTATCAAGTATATGCATGTACACCTAACTTCAAATGTCATGGTCAATAGGTATGAATAATCAAAGTGCAGGGAGAGGCTGCTGTGTTGGTTTGGGTTTTTTTAATTCTGTAGACTTCTTCCTCTCATCCTCTCCTCACCAGCAACTCAGCTCTCTGCACTCAGATGAAGGAGGCCAGCTCTCATTTCTCAAGTTCCCAAATCCTGGTAGCAGGGTCATTGTCTTTTATTTGACTGCAGAGTGCCAAGTACATTTATGGCACCATATAAATAATAAATAAAAATACTCATTGCTTCCCTCTCCACTGACTTATACTGATGTGAGAAGCAGGACAGTCTATTGCTCCCCCCCAACCCCTTCCACTTACATAACTCTCCAAAGATGGCTTTTTCCAGACTGCCAAACAATTAGTACAGAAGCAACCAAGTTTGTCCAGAGCCTCCAAAGGGTTAGCTCCAAGAAGCAGTTAAAAGGAAGAGTCAGTAATGATCAAGACTTGGGAAAGGCCAGGACGACAGTGCAGCAGAGTGGGGTAGGAGTGGAATGCAAAGTGGAAAACTAAGGACTAATGTCATGGCTCCATAACTGACATCCATCATTCAGTGACTTCTATCTGTGCCATCAGCAAAGCCCAAGGGGTTGCTTTTCTCCCTTTCCAGTAATGATCAGTTAAATCTATGGTTTGGCTCAGAGTATCCCCTTTCACCTTATCTCCTTAAGTTCCCAGCTAAACTGCATTATAACTGGCACTAATCCTGAAAAGTTTTTACTGCCATTACAAGTTTTTACTGCCATTAAATCCCTCCAGATCAACAGAAAAGAGAACCCTGAGAGACTGAGTCAAGGCTAAAGTATATCACAGCCTCCTTGCACCTCTGCACTACGCAGCGCTGAGCTTAAAAAGAAGAAGAATGACAAAGAAAGTAGGGCTGAAGCCAAGGGGGGTAAAAAAGCATGTTTAAAACCCCACTGACTTTAAACATCTTTAACCTTAAAACACTGAATCAATTCTTACCACACAGGCACAGAGATAAACCTACCTGTCTGCAACTGTAAAAATCTGCCTGCAATCATATTTATGTAGGCAATAAATGCAAGTCACCAGATAAAAAGACCTATCACTGACACATGATAGGCTGCAGGTACTTTAATAGCAATTCATTAATAGCAAGACTTTTTTGCATAATGTGCAATTGCACAGGTACATGCTGCACTATACAGTGTTTGCAAACAGCTCATACTACTGTAAATGATGACAAATCATCAGATTTTTAAAGGCAGAAAATTTCAGACTTTGCTATGAACCAATGTTTGTTATATTAAGCTCTAGTTGGTACCACCACTATTGTATATAAAGGCCATATTTGAGCCAAAGGCTGAACATGGCTCAACTTGCTTACAGGAAGATGTCCCCCCAGAGAAGCACTGTGCAAAGAATCACAGAATCACAGAAACATTCAGGTTGGAAAAGATCCTCGGGATCACCAAGCCAAACTGATAACTCTACAAAGTTCATCCTACACCATACCCTCAAGCACCACATCTAAACAACCTTTAAACACATCTAGGGATGGTTACTCAACCACCTCCCTGGGCAGCCTGTTCCAATGCTTGACCACTCTTTCTGTGAAAAAAGTTTTCCTAATGTGCAGTGTAAACCTACCCTGCTGCAGCTTGAGGCCATTAAAGAAATTCAACTATACCCTACACTGCACCCAGTTCTGGTGTCCCCATCATAAAAAGGACATAGAACTGTTGGAGTTAGTTCAGAAAAGGGCCACAAGGATGATGCAAGGGCTAGATGATGCAAGGGCTGGATGCTGAGGGTAGGCTATGAAGGTAGGCTGAGGGAGCTGAGGTTGCTCAGCCAAGAGAAGAAAAGACTTCGATGGGAACCTTACAGCTGCCTTTCAATACCTGAAGAGAATCTACAGGAAGGCTGGAGAGAGACTTTTTGTAAGGCTATCTAGTGACAGGACAAGGAGGAATAGTTTTAGGAAGAGGGAGAGTGGGTTAGACTATAATTTAGGAAGAAGTTCTTCAGAATGAGGGTGATGAGATGCTGGAACACATTGCCCAGGGAGGTTGTGGATGCTAGTATGGATGAGGTCTTGAGCAAGCAAGTCCAATTGAAAGGTGTCCCTGCCCATGGCAGGGAGGTTGGAATAGATGATCTCTAAGGTCACTCCCACCCTAAGTCATTCTCTGATTCTATGACTCTATGGTGTAAGGTTTAAGGGCTTGGATTTTCTTTATACTTTTGGGTTTCTGGTCAAGTAAGGTGCATCAGACTCGATGCACTTTTTGAAAGGTTGTAATTTATCACAAGAGGACAGAGTTGGAAGCAGCATGGTCTAACTTCTGTCTAGCTAACTCACATCTCCATGAAGGTCTCCTGACAATAAAACTCATAGCACTGTTGAAAGGGCTGCATATTTTCTGCCTTTGGACATGCACCAGGCAGAAACATGTGAAAGTCAAACAAAAGACAAGCATCTGTTGATAGCACAGTGCACAGTCCTGTGGAAGATCTGTGCTGCCTCCAAGCTATCCACTTAGACAATCTTCCCTTTACAGACCTTACAAGGTACAAGACTGACCCTGCTTTTGGTCTCCTTGGAAGATCTCTAGCTGACACTGCCGAGCAGTTTTCCTAGGCTTCTCCAGAGCAGGCATTTGTGGCACAAAAGCTGCAAGCTCAGTAAAGCATTTAACTTCAATCATGTGAATAATAGCCCGTTGACTTTAATGTCTCCACTCCTGAGCACAAAGTTAAGCACCTGCTTAAGTGCTCTGCATATTTTGGATCCTTGTATAATTTAGATTTAATGTGCCACAGAGCACAATGTGGGAAATAATTCTTTTTTTTTTTCAGTTTTATGACTGAGCATCTATCACTGCAGAAATACAGCAGATCTTTTTCTTGCAGGTTTTTCAGTGAGACTTTTGCTTCATAACCACAGGAAATGTTTCTTTCACCTCAGAATCATGTGTGTTGCTTTGTCTTCCAATTATCATAGAATCATAGAATGGTAAGGTTGGAAGGGACCTCAAGGATCATCTAGTTCCAACCCCCTGCCATAGGCAGGGACACCTCCCACTAGTACAGGTCACTCACGGCCTCCTCCAATCTGGCCTTGAACATCTCCAGGGAGGGAGCAGCCACAACCTCCCTGGGCAACCTGTGCCAATGTCTCCCCACCCTCACTGCAAACAACTTCCTCCTAACATCCAGTCTAACTCTCCCCTCTGTCAGTTCAACCCCATTGTCCCTTGTCCTGTCATTGCAAGACCTTGTCAATAGTCCCTCTCCAGCCTTTCTGTAGGCCCCAGAATTTGCGTCTGCTCTCTTACACTCTCCTAGATTTTTAATTTTTTTTTTCAGTAAAAATATTGGCCAGTTTTAACTCCAAAAGTGTATCTGTTGGGAAAAAAAAAAAACGAACACCAAACAGCTGACCTATGCTGCACAGACTTTTGTCTTGATGTTTTACTGACATCGTAAAAAGCAGATAAATCAAACACACATGTGAAGTTTCAGCAATCTATATTCATCTGCCTCTGCTCTCTTATACTCCCCTGGATTTTTATTTTAATTCATTTTTTCAGTAAAAACATTAGGCAATTTTAACTCCAAAAGTGTATCTGTTGGGAAAAAAAAAAAACGAACACCAAACAGCTGACCTATGCTGCACAGACATGGGGCCTTTGTCTTGACATTCCACAGACATCTTAAAAAGCAGATTGAGTCAAACACGTGTGTGAAGTTTCAGCAATCTGCATTCATTTGCAAGCACGTAGAAATCCAATTCTCTCCCCTTTATGTGAATGACAAAATTACCATTTTGATACTTTATTAGCTTCTTTGGCATTTCCAACTAATTTATAGGCACGGATACTTTTTTTTTTTTTTTTAATTCTTCTGATTATTAACCTACTGCTTTCTAAATTATTTTCTTTAAATGCCCTGCTGGCTGTCCACATTTGCTTTTTTATTCTATTACTCCTGTATATGAATGAGAATTACATAGAGCTATTAGATTATTTCACACATTAGTTCATTTTATATAATCTTTCCTGTATTTATTGCCTTCGTTAGCCTGAAGTACCGCAGGCACTTGTTTCTCTAACGTGTCTGAAGCTCTCCTGCTATGGGAAATTGGGTTACAGCTTCTGATTACAGAATCCAAACCCGGGAGCTGACTGCAGCATTCTGCGACAGGCCATCTTACTAGCAGGACTTTCACAGGGGGTCAGGGTTATAGCAGCCCCCGACGTGCACACTAGATGGATGCAGCCCTGCTGATACTGTCAGTGAGGGACAGAGCTCTGGCCAGAGAGCAGATCTGGCCAGCACGGCTCTGCCCCTGCCAGGACCGGCTCCAGCTGTTTCTCCACACAAGGTGGAACGCTGGAGTCAGCGGGTACAGGTTTAGCTTTTGTGCACAGGGAGAGTGGTTCAGCCTGCTGCAAGCACAAGGAGCTGGAAGGGAGATGCTGTCAGAGCAGGCTTTTGCCTGCAGGACTCACGGGGCCAGTGCTGCTCTCAGAGATGAGTGGGTTTCTCCTCCTTCAAAATGCCTACAGCTGCACTGGCGTTGAAAGATGCAGCTTGAAATATGATTTAGCGGCTACAAGGATTAACATAGGGGAACTAACAGCCAGCACGAGGTGGGTTCCTAGGTCAGCTGTGGCACCAGTTTTGGACCAGCTGAGCACAAAGAGGTGGCACTCAGCAGGGTGAGCATCACCCGGGCCTGAGAGAGCATGGCAGAGATGGCAGAGGTCCCTAAGCTCATTACAGGGAGCCTCCCACCACCCTCAGTCCAACCTATTACCCAGGCACAGAAGTGTCCATTCTAGCCCAGCTCAGACAGGCCTGCTCATGCATCCACATAGCACAGTGGGGACATGACATTAGTCATGTCTTGCATGTCATTAGGGAGTAAATGCTTGGGTATAGCTAAAATGCCATCCAAGTCTTTAGATAGCCAGAGTCTTTAGCCCAGTTTTCTGGGGAAGCAGCACACCAGTAGCTGTAGGCACCTCTTGGAGCAGCTCTCCCCAGGCAAGACCCAAGTAAGAGGGTCCAAGGAGACCCTGAGGGTGGCTGTCGCAAGGTGTAGCCAGCCTGACCTTGACAAGTGTTCCCCAGCCAGGCACAGTAATGGATTTTGTGAGTGCATCTGGCATTTTGGCCGCTGTACAGTGCCGGTGGGACACCTTCCCCAGGTACTGTCACACTTACAAAAACATTTGCAAGCAGATCTGGGTCTAGAAAGTAGGAACAATATCCCTTAAAATAACTTAGTTCTTTGCCTGTCAGGTTGGATTCCATCCTCCACCGACACCTTGTGCTGGACACAGTTGCCCTTGCCAGCTCATGTAGCAAGCCAGAAGGTTGATCTGCCTCACTTCTGCTGTGGCCCCTAGATCATGCACTGGAGATAGAACAGACTGGAAGCTACAGTCCTTTCTCTTGGCTACCTGGTTTTGGTCAGTGACTGCCTCCTTTGAAAGTCTGAAGTGGCCAATTCAAGCCAGCCGCAAAAGGGAGGTGAAGCACAGCACACCTCCACCTGTCCTGGATGTGGCTGTGCCCTGCATCCTGTCCAAGCAGCTCATGGAGGGAGGGAGTGAGCTGCAAGCAGGACGTGTACTTTGGAAGAGGGAAAAAACAAAATTCAGAAGAATGAATTCCTCCCACACAAGGGGATCTGGAAGCAGCCTGTCAGGCAACTGAATAGGCACTCTCACACTCTGTGAGACCTTCTGCGTGTTCTGAGTGGAAATCCTCAAGGCACATGAGCCCAGTAGATCAAGCTCATTCACTCACATCTTTTGGATGGAGTCAGTCCCACCTGTCTTTATTCTCCAGAGGCAGCAGCTGGCCTTCAGTTTTTACCATCCAATTTTCTTCTGGTTCCAGATGCTCTGGTAGATTGTAATTCTACCCAGATGTTGCACTTGCACTAGCAGCTCTGTTTGAAGCATACTGCAATGATTCCAGTGTGAATTGTGCCCTTTCTCTTCCCCAGAAACAAAGCACATAACGCTTTAGGACGGCAAAAGCAAACACAGGTATGTTGGCAAAGGAAAGTAGAAGAAAATGACCTCAATCCAACACACACAGGCAGCCTTATGGTGAAATTTACTAAAATAGGCCCAAAAGCTTATGTCCAAAGGCTCTGTGAAGCTCCAGGAGTGACCACTTTCAATTGGTATTTCATGCACATCTCTCTGCAGGTATGAAGAATATCTTGAAAAATGTGAGAATGAAAGCATGGCTTTCTCTGTGAGCCCAGGCACAGCCTGAAACAATAGATCACAGCTACAAACCATCCCATTTAGCTCAGATGGTTGAAAACCTAATGGTGACAAACTAATGTTAACTCTGATAGGGCTGGCTGGTTGTGAACAAAGTGGTTCAGACTGAGGGAGACCACAGCTTCTAAGGAGTCTCCACGACAATTTCTACTTGGCAGAAAAGCATCCTCCCCTCCACTCCCCCTCTTCAACACTCTACACTGCAATTGTGGAGACAAAGTAAAACAAATTGAGGCTGAAATAAAACAAATAACAGGAGCACTTCTCTGTGAATTGTATTATTCTGTGTCATATTTCATTCCAGGAAAAGCAAAAACAACAAAAGGGAGAAAACAACCTCTTAAAAATTAATCCACCACAGAATTCCCATGCTGCTGCACAGGGCAGTATGTACACAGTGGGTCTGGACACAATTTATTTATAGACTATCATGGGTGGAACTAAAGAGAGTAACTATAACCAGACCAGCAGCAGTGAAGTGACACTTGCCATCCTCTTCTTGCTGCTAAGCCTGGCAGCAGCATGGGGAACCTATTGCTTCTTGGTTGCTCTATAATGGAATGACCAATTAAGCAGCCCCAGTGATTGAATAACAAATTCAGTATGGGCAACAGACCCTCACAACACTCGATTCCTTGTGAGTAACCTCACTGCAAAACAAAAATAAAGCACTGTGCAAAGCTTCAGACCCTCAGGAACCAGTCAGTGCTCCCTTGCACACATGAGCAACCTCTTCAAAATCTTCAGTGTGCAAAGCCCAGCAAAAGCCAACACTCTGCGAGGACAAAATGCAGCTCATGTAAACAAGTCAGTGAAACACACTCTGAACAAGAAACAATTTCTAGTGCTAAGCTTCCAAAGGCCTCAAAAAGCATTTTTCTTCGAATGCAAGCAATAGGAAATCATCAAAACCACGTTGATTTGCCCCCATAAGACAGAATTCACTCCCAGAACAAACTAAAAGCTCATATTTGCTAGCCTTATGACCAGCCTTCTTGCCCAGACAAATTATTTCATCCTGAAAAACCAGGTTACAGCCAGCATACACCTTGTCTCCAAAGCTCCATTAGTTCATTTCTTTTCCGACAACCGAGGTGTGGTTTGGGATCATGCAAGCAAGCACTGCTCAGTTCTGTTTCTAATTCGTTCCTGGAGAGCTTAAAACATGCAAAAATTGAACACCAACAAAGTGCAGTTGTGCTATTTAAACCAGGCACTAAAGCTATAATGTGACTGAAAAAACCTGAACATTTTCCCAGCAAAGGTAAAGAAGAGGAGAGAGCAACCTCTTTTGTGGTAAAGGCTGCTTTGGGTGGATCCATTACCTTTTTGTCGCTCAAGCCAGACACCTGGTCCACATATTCCTCTTGGATCATGAAGGCAGCCAGGTTGGCAGTGTAGCTGGCCAGAAAGATGACAGCGAAGAAGGCCCACACCGACACCATGATCTTGCTAGTGGTACCCTTGGGATTCTGCACTGGCACAGAGTTGTTGAACACCAGCCCCCACAGCAACCAGATAGCTTTGCCAATGGTGAAAGAGGGACCTCCTGGCTCTAGAGTGATTAAAAAACATGATCCCACAGTGAGCATCTCAGAGTAAATGGTCTGCATTTCTATGCACATATGCATCTTGAGTTCAGAGTTAAGAGCAATATCTATTCTCACACATGAGATGAATGTTCACAGCTCCACTCTCCTGTGTCCATGACACCATATCTCACAGCAAAGTCCCACTCTGAAAAAAACATTATTTTTAAAACATTCTTGGGCTTCCATATTTATTATCTCAAAGATTTCTACTGAAACCTTACACAGGGGCTTTTTTTTTTGTATCTCATTTGAGTAACTGAAAGTCTACACATTTAATTTCTGTTCAAATGTTTTCACCAGAAAGTTTTCTCAGAAAAAAATCTGTCTTCCTTTTTTAGCTATTTAACAGTGATGTAGTGCTTGAATTCCCAGCATACACCTATGCCAAACATGACTTTCACTGCACTTGTACAGGTGCAAGGAAGAGCATTATCTGAAATAAAAGGGCTCTACAAATACCTTTGCAAAAGGGTTTAATCATCCAGTAGGATGGAGACACACAGGCCAGAGAAGAACACAGCTCACTCCCTCCATGTGTTGTGTCTAAGGTGTGTAACAGTGACACACACTCTGGTCTGTCTCCAGAGAATCACAGCTCTGTCCAGGAGCAGACCCAGTGTTTTAAAAGCTGCTGATCTCCCCGTACTCACTGCTCAGTGTGGAACCTCACTCATACTCCAGGAGCCAGGTCTGCTCATGAGCCTTAAACTTGTCAAATCTTCCCTGTCTCCCAGCAGACTCATATCCCCAATACAAGCTGGTTTCATTAGGGGGACTCCAAAGTTGAATTTGCTCAACCTGAGCATGAGAGGAGTTGTCAGGGAGAGTGCAGATGCAATTACTCCAAGGATCCTGCTTTAGACACTGAGAAGACCCTCTCAGTGCGTTTCTCTCAAGAGTCTGTCCCTTTTCCAATGGTGCCAACCTGGCTCTTCAACCTTTTGGGTTAGCATCCCATATTTTATCTCCTCCCTTGGGTAAGCTGACTGATGCCTAATGCTGCTGCCTGTGGTTAAGGCTGGCTCCAGCAGGGCAACAGAAGAGAAGGAAGTTCTGACACTCCTCTGGAAACCCCTGAGCAGTGAATAGCACAGATCATCTGGAAGCACTATGTTACTCTAAATACAACTGAAAGATGTGAGTGGCTCATTTTGCACCATGAAAACTGCACGCCAAGCCCAAAGTAGAATCATCACCTGGCAGAATTAGAACCTCTAGGTGCTGGGGAGACAAAGCTGCTCTAAAGAGCATGGTTTGGCAGTCCTTGTGTCCTTACATGCTGGGGTGGCAGCTTTATAATCCTCCCTGTCTAATGTGTCATAAGACACACAGGTGCAAGGCCTGTAAATCATCAGTGGGAACTGTTAGGTGTAAGGAAATCCTGGTAAGTTCCCTCCTGAAGCCATCCTTTCTCTACTGATCACCCCCTGTGCTTTCACAGTTACTTTTTCAGCCGCAAACCAAGACGGCAGCAGGATCCTCTGATCCAAATCAGTGACCTGGAATCTTACTGAACTCTCCAACTTTGAGTATAGAAACAACAATCCATCCTTTAGGGGCTAATCGAGGCAAACCCACCTGAACCTGGAGAGAAAAAAGCAGTGGTGTCCATGAAGAGAAAATGCCAGTGTGGGATGCAGGGGTATACTGTTGTAGACTAATTCAAATGGAGTCAAAGTAACATTAGCCAGAGAGCTCATTACCAAACACGCACTGCAATCTCTGCAGCAGATTCCTACAGCCTCACGTTACACCTATCAGGGATAATATCTTCCTGATCATGGAGTACTCTTCATAATTACTCAGAAATATTGATACTTGCAGCTGCAGTTCAACTAACTTAATAACTGCACAGCTGCACACCTGCACTGAGAATTGCTTCCAGTTCCATATCTGCATTAATATCTCTCAAGAGACCCACGGGTTTAATGGTATTTACTTTTGTCTACAGATCCATGTGGTTAGGATCAGTTGCCACAAAGGCCCTCCACAGCTCCATGTCAAGAGAAAAGCTCTCCACTTCACCATATATGTGGTTCTGCCTGCCTTCTCATTTGTTTCACTCCTCTCTAATGTGATGGCATAAATTCACTCAAAGCACTCAACTAGGGAGCAAATGAGTGCATTTTCCAATAACTGTCTTTCTCCCACTACTCTGAACAGAAAGGTTTGAAGGGCTGATTCATCACAGGTAAAGATTTGGAGATGACAGAAAGCTCAACTTGTTAATTGTCTTCATGGCAATAAGGCAAAAAAGGCTGTCTCTTAGACTGTCTATCCTCTCTTTAACTCATCGGGTTGTCTTCTGAAGATTAACACAGCAGAAATGGGTCACTCTCTTGTTCTCATCTTTCCTGCTCTCACAGAATAATCCATCACTTACAGGGAAATGAGCTTCCCACTTTCTCAGTCAGTCTTAGTAAGCCAGAGAGCCAAGTAGGGGAGGGACAGGTCCAGGTGACAGATGTGGAGTCTGGAGGACATAGCACTATGCTGGGAGGCTGGCAGAGTGGCTTGTTCTCCAGGAAGGTGGAGACTGACAGCACCGAGTCCTCTCATTGCCTCACAGAGCACAGCACCATGGGCACTGCCAGCACCAGCTACCAGGACACATTTTCCCTCGACGAGAAACAAGCTGAAGCTGGTTCATGTTTTAGAGATGAAAGGAGACACAGCTCCATTTCCCAAGCCAAGCAAATTATCCATTATACACATCTGCTCTCTTCAGAAACCTTTTTTTCCACAGGCTGGATTTGTACCATGTTCAAGGAAAAGGGAACACCCCAACAAAGAATCTGGGATTGGAAGTGAGGGAGGATCATGGCAAGTAGGACTTCCCTTACCTCTGCCATCAGCAAGGCACCGATTATAGCCCACAGGGCTGAAGTACTCAAAGACAAAGACGGCCACCGCAGAGATGATAAGCAGCATGACAAACATCATCACCCATACATCAGCACTGAAAGGCTCTGGAGAGGAAGAGAAAAACCATGATGAAAGATCCAACATACCACCTCACCCCTCCCTCACCTCCTTGGCTCTCCAGAACACCCCAGGGAGACCGTGGGGCAAACTGGGCTGGTGACAAAACCTAAGTTGCAACAAAGCTTTCAACTTGAGTCTGAAACCCTTCTTGAACTGGGAGCAGTGCAATTTCTGTCTCTGCAATGACTGCTTTCCTTCTTACTGTTACATCTATGACACATGGCTCCATCTGGAGAACTACGTGCAGCCATCGTGGCACACATTGATAAAATAAAATGCATTGATAAAAGATTGTTCCCAGGAAGTCCTCCAGAACCATCTGGAGAGAGTGTGGAAAATCAGGCAGAACTGGCAGTTTCAGACAAGCACCTAACTTCCAAGCTGCTATCAAGCCAAAGAGCATTTCCAGATTTCTGAGGTTCAGCCACAATGATAGTAGCTTTTTCAGTTCTTCCATTGGGGAATTCTGGCTCATTCTAGAAATTTTAACATTCATATTCTGCAAATGTTTGGTCTCTGCCAGGTTTTCTTCTTCTCTAAGCCTGAACAGATAAAGACAAGACTGAACCAAATTAAACAAACTCACATATTTGCTCCAGGGTATAGCAAATATTGCAACTTGCAGTTAAAGTGCAGTTTAAACTCTTGAAGTTAACTTCATAGCTGCTTTTACATATCTCAGCAACACTGGTGGACTTAGCTACAAAGTAAAAGCTCCTGAAGGGTGAGTATCCCTGGAACTTCTACTTGAAGAAGTTAGGGGAAAAAACCTTTACCCATATAAAGCTATTTCTGTTTGTGAATGTTTTCAGGATGGTGGCAGAGAGCAGAGAGCAATTATATAACTCATACCCTGTGTTTGCTGCATCATAGAGCGTTTCATAAAGCCAAAGAGTGGACATGAATGTCTTGGGGAAACATAGTATCATCTCTGTGTTCTCTAATCACCCTGCACCACTCAAGGGCATTAGAAATCACTTTATTGGAAGACAGAGTGTCAGCACAGAAGTGATGGCTCAACTCTTCTTGAAAAGCTCTATTAGATCTCTAACTTCTACCAGTTCCCCTGTCAAGAAAAAGCTAAGTTAATGCCTTCTTTGCAAATAATATCTCTCAAAGTGCAATAGTTTACTGCTAATTGTTATCACTAAGCATTGTGGCATACCAACTATAACACCAGAATCAATTTTCTTCTGGCCTACACTCCTTGAACGTGCTATTAGTTGAGTCACTGGGAAACGATGTGCTGTAGAGTAGATGACAACACTGAGTGATCCCATTCTTTGCTGAGACTAAGCATACAACCACTGAAAAATGTCTTGGAGCTCCTAGGCAGTGCCTGTTTGCCTGGATTTTGCTTGGCTGCGAATTTGAACTAAAACATCACCATTTATTTTTATATACCTGTCCCACAGGTACTTCCAAAAAGGAACTTTCAGGCTAAGAATTACAAGCAACCTTCACCTATTTTTATTTTTTTTTTTTTTCTGATGAACACTTCAGTTTTAGATTAAAACGATACCTAAGAAGGCAGAAGGTGAGACAGTTCCATTGCTACGTGACACCATGACACTGATTCCCGTCTCAATGAAGGGCACAGAGAAATCCACCACTTCTGAACGCTCCTCATTAATGGTGAGGGATCCCACAGCCATATAAGCTCGTTTGGTGACAACCTGGTGGAAGGAGAAGAAAAAGTCACAGGCAAATCCAAGGCACCTCTCAAGCACCACAGCCAAGCCCTTTCTCACCTTCTTGCTTTTCCACACAGTCCTTTTACTCCAGTAATCCCATTCCCTATATTGTTTCCATCATCTCTCCTTCCTAATCTTTCATCAGGACACTTTCTTCTTTCAGGAAATCCATAGACATTAATCTTCCCCTCACAGCTGGTATGTGTATAAAATATAAATCCACAGAAGTCTTAGGATAAACACATCCACTGAGAAGACATCTTATCTCATTTTTCTGTCCTTGCTTTCTCCTCCCTTTAACACTGCAAAGTCTTATTTCATTCTTTATGCACCTTATATACGATTTAAGCATAAGCTAGGTTGTAGGTCTCTTCTGGAGCATGGATATCACTCCCCTTTCTCTTACTGTGAAAGCCAAATTTGTGACACTACAGAGAATAATAATTAATCATCAAATAGGAAAGGAAGGTCATGGTTAGAGTGTCACAGTGTCAGAGCAGATTAATTCACTCAGAGCCTAGAAAGAACCCAGACCAATCACTTCTATCGAATCACCTTTGTCTCTTGCCTGGAAGAAGAACCAATAATGATAGGAGCCCAGACCTGACTCATGTCACCCAGCCCAGGGATGAAGCCCTCCATGCCCTCCCTTTGCTGCTGACCTCTCCAATCATTCCATTCCACGTCCCGTTGATCTTTTTCCCATGCTTGCCATTAGTGACCAAGTAGAGGTCATAGGTAAACTTGACAGACTTTGAGATTTTCTTGAGGATGTCAATGCAGAAACCCTTGCAACATTTCTTCATGTAATCTGGCTCTTCATCAGTTTTGTTCCTGAATCATCACAACAACAATGGATTAAAAAAGAATTGGAGAAAACTTCCTTAATTCCTTTCTGATGTCAGTAGGCCCTCCCCCTCCCACAATATAATGTGAAGAATTTCCTTTTTGCTGTCTGTGCTGGAAGGTGAAGGGACACACTAGGCTGATTTGCCCAAAGGGATTAGTCATGAATGTACACAGGCCAAGCTGGGCAAACGGAGGTGAGTTTTCCTAAAATGATTATCAGGGTAGGATGGTATTGGCCCAAAAGATTCTCTATGATCTGCTGAAAAGGGGAAGCTCAAGAGGAGGAGAAGAACCCAGGGGTGCATACTCAGTGACTATGCGTTTTTGGCAAGGGACCGTGTTCCTCATGCAGGTGCCACTGAGGGGATCCACGTTCTCCACAATGACGAACGGTGCCTCCTCCAAGGTCACGATACTGAGGTGATCATCCTCGCGTTCCTCGGAGTCAGGGTACAGCTCAAAGCGAGGCCACACGTAATACTTCATCTGCAGCTTTTTTTCCTTCCATTTCCCCACCTGTGGAGACACAAAACACAAANATTCTATGATTCTATGTCCAGCTACTCCATCTTCCTGCATCAACCACGGCTCCTGCAAGCCTGGGCAGGAGGACTGCACTGGAGTATCCAAGCTCTCATGTAAGTTGAGGACATTTCTGAAGAGAAGGCTCTGACTAAGTGGATTCAAATCAGGGAGGAGTGGAGAACAAGGAAGATGTCTGGGTTCTCTCATCTCTGTGACAGTCTCACCCTCTGGCAGAGTGAGTAGATGACCATGGGGATACCACCACTATGGTCAAACAGACACGATGTCTTTCACCTATCTCAGCCAAACAACAGGAAGAGTCTCCTAAAATGTTGACTGCAGCTGACTAGCTGAAATAAAAATTGAATCTTTCTTTTTTTCCTACTGAAAAAGAGGAGAAATATAGGCAAATGCCAAAACAAATGTCATTTTGAAACAGAGAAATTGAAATAATTCACTTTAAAAGGTCAATACAGAACTTTTTTATTTTTTCAAAATTCTGTCTTCATTAGATTTCAGTGCAATTCATCAAACAGATTCATTTTAGTCAAACTCCATTTCATCCAGGAATAACTCCTTTTCTGGAAAAAGATTGCTCATTCCTAGTCAGAACTGAGTTCTTTCAGGAGATATGCAACTGAAGAGGGAGATGGTCTGCATTTTCAGGAATGGCTTCACAGGAGAATCACAGAATGTCAGGGGCTGGAAAGGACCTGGAAAGCTCATCCAGTCCAACCCCCCTGCCAGAGCAGGAGCTCCTATACCAGATCACACAGGAACACATCCAGGCAGGTTTTGAGTATCTTCAGAGAGGGAGACTCCAAAACCCCCTTGGGCAGCCTCTTCCAGTGTTCTATCACCCTCACAGTGAAAAAATTCCTCCTCATGTTTACATGAAACTTTCTCTGTCTCAACTTCCATCCATTGCCTCTTGTCTTGTCATTGGGCATCACTGAGCAGAGCCTGGCTCCAGCCTCCTGGCACTCACCCTGCACATATTTATAAACCCAAATGAGGTCACCTCTCAGTCTCCTCTTCTCCAAGCTAAAGAGCCCCAGCTCCATCAGTCTCTCCTCATAAAAGAGAAGTTCCATTCCCTTAATCATTTTTGTGGCTCTGTGCAAAACTCTCCCAAGCAGAGAAGAACATATAGAGATGTTTGCTAACAGTAGTTGTTGCTATTCCCTACTAAGGCCTTACTGAAATACCTGCTCTGCCCTTTCACAATGACTTGGTTACACTCCTTAGCAAGAAACAAGGAATTGTTCTGTTTCTGACACATGAACAAAAAAATCCAAGAGCATATATGATCTTTCTTTAAGTTTTTAAAACCTATTTTTCCATCGTTATATATTGCCATTTTAGATCTTTTAGTTTTCCATTTCTCAAAAAAAACAGAGACTACATCTTCAGCAGCCAGAAAAGGGAGGTGAGACACAGTTGCCTTGTACCTACTGCCACAGACAGGAGTCATTTTGAATCAACTCCAGTCCCTGAAGGCACAATACATGTAGCACACAGACTGCCCATGGTGGACCATTCCTTGCCAATTTTCCAGAAAAAGAAAAAAACTGAACATCAACTATGCTGTCAACTATCAAAGTCTTGCCTCTGTTCTCAATTCCCCCTCATCAGAGTTGACACTAATTAGCACCTTGACTGGCAGCTGAAGCTGAGAGGGCAAGAAACTAAGTGGGCTTTAGAAGTAACTTCTTCCTGCACGATCCTCAAAGCAAGCCCTCCAGGCCAGGGCTGAGACACATTGACTCGGTGGTAGAGGCAATGTGAGTGTGCGGTAAGCTTGCACCACTGTTCTTAGCAGTGTACCTGCTTGGTGGATAAACAGAAAAGGTTCATTCCACTGCAATTCAACACCCCTCCACCCCTCCCACCACCCTCAACTTTCAGTAATTTATTTATTTAAGCGACAAGACAGGAGAGAGAAGCACTTATTAGAGGCTCGTTAGGTGTCAGTGGTTATTCTGTGAAACTGAAAGCCCAGCTGGGTTTTGGCATTTGAGAGCAGCTAGAATTCACATAAAACACTTGTCACCTTCGAAACAAACAAACGAACCTTTCATCTGACCATGAAAGAAATATCCACTCTGGAGGACTTGTGGAGGGAGAAGAAAGGCAGAAGAAATCACCTAGAGATAACCACCTCCCCATGAATCCCTGCAGCATAAGCACAGCGCCCCAGTGAGGCTAAGGCAGTGGGTTCTGCAAGGAGGAGGTGACGTGCCTGAGCAGCTGGTCCTACCTTCACAAGGGGTTTTACAGCAAGCAGTGGGCAAAAAATGCCAATGAGAGTTTCCCCTAATGTTCCCTCCACCCACGAAGCCATTCTGCTTGGACCAGCATGGAGGCTACATAGCTGTTTCTCCTATTTTTCTCTTAGTTTTTTTTTCGGGAGGGTTGGAGTTTTATTTGTTTGATTGTTGTTGTTGGGGTTGTGAGGTTTTTGTCTTTGTTTTATTTTGGTTTGTTTCTTCCTCTTGTTACTTGAGTGGGCAGGGAGTTGTTTTAACTTTGAGCAGCAAGTGAGAGATGGTAGCCTGAACCCCAGGAATTGGTGGCCCTTTTGTCCACAAAAGACACTGTTGTTCCAGGCAGCAGATGGTCTGCACCCAGGCTAATATCAATGGCTGGATGCAGAGAGTGCATTTCAGAGGGAACTAAAAGCATATACTCACCCAGGGTCTGCTCAGCCCTGGACTTCCCACTTGTTGACCAAGCAGCCTAATTTATGATCATCTGTGCTGGGGGTTTCTGCAGTGCAACTTCAACCCTCAAGTAACTGAGCTCAAATCCCCAAAATCAGTTCAGTGAAGCCTCCAGATAAGCAAGATAACTGCACTCATGGGGCTCAGAATGGACTAGTGATTAAGATGCTGCACAGAGCAACCCAGACTTCAGCTCAGCAACATTAACTTATCATAGGAATAAGTGGTTGATGAAAGAGACATCTTGCAGAATCTTAGAAGCACTTAGATATCACAGTAATAGGCATGATATAAACCCCTAAGTGATAAATTAGATCAGATAGGCAAACTCGAGTTGTAATTACCCAGAAGTTCTCTGGGACAGAAAGGGGAGTCCATAAGGCTGTGTGCCAGACACATTTTAGTGTTGTACTACAGAGACAACATTATGAAATCAGGATAACAATGACACTCTTGCCACAGCCTCCTGTGTGCTGAAGTACCTAACCTGCACGTACAGTAGCACACATCCTTTCTTTCTTACCCCAATAAATTCAATCTAGATTGTCAAAAAAGGAAGAAAAATAGGATGTAAGGGAATGTTTTGACCTGAATTTTCACATTAACTATGGAGTATTACAAGGATATACACAAGCACTACATTTTGTTGCTAACCTGGACAACCAGGTATGCAACATACCTCCAGTTGTGTACATACATGAATAAGCAAAGTCACAAAAGCCTTGTGAATGAAGAGAAGGGAGGCTTCTTTATATGCTTGTGTATGCAAGGCTCAAATTTATATGCATATAGTTAAAGAAGAGAGGGCTGAAGGAACATGTGGGCAAGGACAGTAAGAAACACCACACATGTAGAGGATGGAGACAACACCAGAGACAGAAAATACAAGTGTGCATCATATGCTAGGTAATCTGCCATAGAGGGAAGGAGCAATTCACTGTGAGGACAGAGGTTAGCCACAACAGAATTAAATGTCACAGATTTGTCCAGGTAATGATGCCTACCCTTAAAGAATATAACCTGCCAAACGGTGCAGAGCAGAGCAAAGCACTTCTAAACTCTCAGGATATTTGGTATTAACAGCTGTGAACTGTTATTACTCAGGTTTTTGCTCAGTGTTTGCCTCAGCAAAAAGAGGAGAAATAAACCATCCCAATCATCCTACGTATTTGTCACCCTGCAGCTTGAAGAACCACTGGGTGTTCTCCAATCACAGTCGAGTCATCCAAACTCCCACTAGGAGCCTTGGAGGGTCACGTAATCAGCAAAAGCAAAGATGGNTCCCTCCCTGGAGGTGTTCAAGGCCAGGTTGGACGAGACGTTGAGTGAGCTGTACTAGTGGAAGGTGTCCCTGCCTATGGCAGGGGGTTGGAACTAGGTGATCCTTGAGATCCCTTCCAACCTTACCATTCTATGATTCTATGATTTAAGAACTCCTTTCTAATTATATTCTCCACCTTCTAGGTACGTTCCTTGCTCTGGCTGTACCACACCTGATCTCATCAAGAAAGGCAAGTCTCTTTGGTCTGGTGATTAATTTAGAGGTGTTGAGGGAAGGGAACAGCTTTTACCTTAAATATAAGATCAGTTGTGTATGCTATTGGTTTGCCTATGAGCTGTCCTAGGCAGACAATGGGCAAGGTCGCCTATGCGAGGGGAATATAAGTGAGAGCCTTCCAGCAGGCTGGCAAATTGCCTTACCCACAGTATAATGCAGCCAGAATAAAAGTGTTCTGCAGTATGTTAATGCACATCTTAAATGAAAGCTATCGTATTCGTGCCCTGAAACTAATTCTTAACAGAGGCTTTTCTCTCCTCCCAAGGGAAGTTAAAGCTTGTAACAGCCATTTGTGGCAGCTGTTTGTCTAACCTGTCCTTACGCCGACATAGTACCCACGGTCTCTGTGGGCAGTCTATCCCAGTGCTTAAATATCCTTCCCATTAAAAAGGGGTTTTTGCCTGATGTCTAACTTAAATCTTCTTGCTCCAGCTTATACCAGCAGAGCATATTTCCTTATTCTTCTACATGTGGCCTTCAGTGTTATCACAAGTCATAAGATATTTATAACACAGAGAAGTTGGCACTCTCACTCAGTGGATATCTCACACACCACTTTGGCAAAAGCAACTACCTGCTCAAATGACCAGCAGCCAGTCCCATCAATTATGAAATCCTTACCCACTGGGTAACCAAGAACTTCCATAACTATTTCAGCCAGAACAGAAGTGAATCTCTGAGTTCCTCCTAGTATGCCAAGGCAGGACTTCAAAATACAGGAGCATCTGCAGAAACCTCCAACAAAATACAAGAGCATCTTGGAAGGACATGGAAGTGTTGGAGCGGGTCCAGAGGAGGGCCACAAAGATGATCAGAGGGCTGAAGCAGCTCTGCTATGAGGACAGGCTGAGAGAGTTGGGGCTCTGCAGTCTGCAGAAGAGAAGGCTTCCAGGAGACCTTAGAGTAGCCTTCCAGTATCTGAAGGGGGCTACAGGAAGGCTGGGGAGGGACTATTTATAAGGTCTTGCAATGACAGGACAAGGGGCAATGGGTTTGAACTGGCAGAGGGGAGATTTAGACTGGATGTTAGGAGGAAGTTCTTTGCAGTGAGGGTGGTGAGACACTGGCACAGGTTGCCCAGGGAGGTTGTGGCTGCTCCCTCCCTGGAGGGGTTCAAGGCCAGGTTGGAGGAGGCCTTGAGTAACCTGTGCTAGTGGGAGGTGTCCCTGCCTATGGCAGGGGGGTGGAACTAGATGATCTTTGAAGTCCCTTCCCACCTTACCATTCTATGATTCTATCTGCAGAAACCTCTGACAAAATACAAGAGCATCTGCAGAAACCTCCAGCAAAATACAAGATCATCAGCACAAACCTCCATCTACTGTCAGGAGATGGAAAACCAAAACCTCCTAGAAGTTTGCCTTTCAGCAGAATATAATTCTGGATAAAACCAGACACATTCAGATACATTTCTCAGGCAAAATACTGAGAGGCATTGCATGCAGATTTGGGGTGAAGTTTCAAAGGGAAGTCTGAACCTTCAGGTGCTTGTTTTTCAACAGGCTGCGGGAAGACAGTATCTGAGCAAAGTCTTTCATAGTTTGTATTTAATTCAGGCTCCCATTTTTACTGTGCCTTGCACCATCTTCTTTTCATTTAAAATCTTCCCTCAATACTTGCCACTCCTGGTCTAGAAGAAGTACAAATGGAACAAAAAAGGTTTGGTTTTATTTAAACCTTTAAAGACTTGAACTGCTTTCTGCTCTTCCCCAAGAGTTCAGTGTTTCCTGTCTTATTACTGTCTTGTACTCTCCTCTGGCGAAGCCACACCTTGAGTATTGTGTTCAGTTTTGGGCACCTCAATACAAGAGGGATGTGGAGGTGCTGGAGAGAGTGCAGAGGAGAGCAACAAAGCTTCAGAAGGGCCTGGAGAATAAATCTTATGAAGAGAGACTGAAGGAGCTGGGGGATGGTTAGTGTGAAAAAGAAGGCTGAGGGAAGACCTCATCGCTGTTTACAGCTACCTGAAAGGACACTGTGGAGAGCTTGGTGCTGGTCTTTTCTCACAGGCAAATACTGATAGAACAAGAGGGAATAGCTTCAAGCTGCACCAGGGTAGGTTTAGACTGGACATTAGGAAATTTTTTTTCATAGAAAGAATGTTCAGGCATTGGAAAGGACTGCCCAGGAAGGTGGTTGAGTCACCAACCCTGAATACATTTAAAAGCCATCTGGATATGGTGCTCAGGGATATGGTTGAGGGTGAACCTTGCAGAGCAGGGATATCAGTGGGACTTGGTGATTCTGAGGGTCTTTTCCAACCTGAATGTTTCTGTGATTCTGTGATTACATGGGGAAGCACTAAGGCAAGAGCAGAGGGCATGGATTTGAAGGCAGCAATTCTATTCCACCAAGAACCTCTGGAATATGATCTGCCCCATTGTGCATCCACTCTGCATTGTGTAAAACTGAGCTAATGGTACATTTTCATCCTTGGGATAGGCTAGGTAGACAAACACAGAAAAGGTCATGAGGCTCACAAACAGCCTGGAAATGAGGAGACACACACATGCTGTCTAGAGAGGTGAGGGAACATACCTGGCATGCACCTTTGGATGGTGCAAATGTGAAAACTTCCCATCATCTTTGCTGTCAGCTGAACTGGGAAAAGCTTATGTAACTTGTTACACCTGATTTTAATACATGACAAATTGAAAATCAAATATAGAAAAGGTAAAGGTAAGATGTTGCACAGCAGGCAGAAAATAGCAGTGATATTGGTAACACAGTTGATGGGAAAGTATACCTCAGCCCTCTGGGAAGCAGGGACAGTTCAGGGAGAAATAAAGAGCCTTGTCAGTACAATGTGTACAGACCCTGAATGAGGACATGGGTAAACCAGAGCAACTAGGCAGGACCTGAAAAGGACAACTGCAGGAATAATAGAACCACCATAGAAATAGCAATTCTAACTGGGACACTGCCAATGGAACTAAGCACTGCTCAGGGTACATAAAATTAAAAGTAAACCTGGGAGATGCTGTTGTAACCTTAATGCTGCACTAGATAGTGAAGGAATAAATCATGCATAAGTGACGTAGAATCATTTGGGATTGAGGTAGTTTTTGAAAGGCTTGTGCAAGATATTCCACCAGGACTGAACTACAGAGATCTGCTCTAGCTCCACAGGTTTGGCTTTCAGTCTGGAAAGAGATGTCATGACTGTTATTAAAGAGAAACTATATCAGGAACTAAGTCATTATGGGAGATTTTAGCTTTGTAGAGATAAGGAGGAGAACAAATACAGATTTTAACAGCAGCACTCTCGTGTCTTTCTTTTCTGAATCTGATAGTTCACACATTTCTTCACCCCAAAATCACTCAACAGGCAAATAGGTCATGCTGCTCTACACTCAGTTTGGGCAAAGCAGGGAGAAACCTTGCAGAAAAGCTAGTTATCAGAAATAACCTTGGATTGAGCAATTAGGGAAACAGAGAGCCTGCCTTAAAGGAGGAGATTAAAAAGCTTGTTTAACCTAGATAAATGAAAGCCAAGAGGGGATATGACTGCTCTGTATAAATAAAGGGGGGACAGATACACAAGGGAGGAAGAAAAGGGGTTTTTTTTTAAGCAGAAAAACAATGTTGGTACAAGAACAACTGGTTGGGAGGAAACTTGCCTTGAAACTAAGACAGACTTTAACTGTCAGAGGAGAGAAGTTCTGGGACAGATGCCTGAAAAGGGCTATGAAAACAACTAAAACAGGGTCAAGAAGAAGTGCAACTGATTGGTACAGGGCTGTATGATGTTGTTGCCTAGAGCAGCAGGGATGGGACCAGATGAGCCTTTCCAGTCCAGTGGCCTTAAGTAAACAGAAGCAAAAGGAGGAATTTCTCTGTGGAAAACCTTTTTTCCTTGACTTTTCAGCCCTCACGTGTCAAAACTCAGTCTTACTCATTTTATATCTGTCTCTCAGCTAACTCAGAGACTTTTATTACTGCTATCTCCACCTCCTAGGCCCATACTTCCCTCATTGAGCAGCAAAACATTCTCCAGTGCCTCTTAGATTCACCCAAGCTGTTTGAGTCATGACTTTCACTCTTAGAGTGCTGACATCATAGCCATTACCAAAAGTATGATTCCTGTGATGCTACAGGTCTGTATCCTCAGGTAGGCCGGTGGAGAAGAGATGCCATAGAGTAAAAATCTCCTGTTTACAGACACTTAAGGTGATTAATTAGCCACATCTTCCAAAGTAGACAAGAAATGGTTGTGAATGCTCCACATGCAAAATTAATTAACACAGAAACAACACTCCTTCTGAACCTCAAGTTCACCTTCCACAGCCACCTGGGAAAGGCTGGTTTCTTCACTGCACCTGCAGAAGCAGGAATTGCTTCTAATAGCCTTTCAATTAAACATGTAGGCTGCAGGAGTATGGTGAAGTTTTTTTCCTTCTGTGTTTATACAGCATCTAGTATAGCCCTGGGAGAGCCTCATCTTAGAATACAGACAGGGTGAAGCACTTGCTCTTGCTCTACAACTCGGTCTGGGAATAAAAGCTCTTTACAGAAGCACAGTCCCCCAGCTCACTGAGGTCTGGCATTTACATAGCCCTTGCCATTTTTGCTGAAACATTTCTTTCCTGGTGCATTTATGTGCTTTTTGCAGTTGTGAGGTCCAGTCCTGCCTGCCATGATTAGCCTGAGAAGGTTAATGAGACATACTTTGAACACTTCTGACTTCTACAAAGTCAGTGAACTATGGAGTTCCACTGCTATCACAGAAAGGTCCAAGTTATGAGTAAGTGAACAGATTTACTTTGGTAAACCATTCCTCCAAACCAGAAGGTACCAAGAGAGCATTACAGGCATAAAACCAGCTAGGGTCACCTGATAGCTCCCTCTGGGAAATGCTATGTTGTTCTTGGAGGGTAGTATGAACTTGGTAACCCAGGAAGTGGTTCAGCCAGAGAGGACAAGCTCATGCAGAAGCAGTAAGGTTTCCAGGGGGACACATTTGTTCAAGGTCCTCATTGCTAACCATGATTTATGGAAATGCATACTGCAATCAGCACAGGCATAATTAGGAGACATGAGGGGAGAGGTTAGAGGAAGCTGTTCGCAGTACTGTGGGCTACGATCTAAGTAGGCTGAAGGATGCAACTCAGGCAAAGTCATAGCTTCTAGGAGGGGCAAATCAAGTGTTGGGATTTTGAAGAAAGAGTTAGGGGGGGAAAAAAGGGAAAAAAAAAACCAAAACACATATTTTAACAAACACTGCAGAGTGACTGTACCACCCAACATAACCCACCTCAGCTAACAGGCAGTGACAGCACCTGACTCAAGCTCTTACTTCAGTAATGTTGTATCCTTAAAGTCATCATGCCCTTCTGAAACAACTCTGAGTGAGGAGAGAGGATCTTACTACCATATCCTAAACTCCAGCAACATCAGTCTGTTCTGATTCGGGTCTGGGAAATAGAATCTAAAGCCAGGGACGTTCTACTGCCCCCAGCATTTCTCATCTAAGGCAAAAGAAGGTTTCACCTTGAGCATCTCTACTGCTCTCCTCTGCAGAACCCTCAGGCAGGGAAAAGTGTAGCAGGGATACTGATAAGATTGCAAGTTTTGTGTCGCAGGAGGTTCAAGAGTCACAAAGGTTTAAAGAGAAATGTATTTTTATGTGCATGTATAGGTATCTAAATGCCTTGTGAAAGCATTTTGCTGTCCCTGGGAGTGCATCCGCATTGTGCAGGTGTATGTCTGCATCCAGTACGTGTCCACGCATGTAATGCCCTAGCTAATGATTTTTTCCCCTTGGCTTTCCCTGTTGAGTGCTGGGCTTGGGTTTGCATTTTGCTGAGCTTTCATTTCTTTCAGCCAGGCTTTTTTTTTTTTCCCCTAAAACATGTTACACAGAGGGAGGGCTGGGCTTGCCAATTCACACTGCAGTCTGGGAGATGGTTTAAGGCTTTGGCTAGTGAGGGGGTCCCATACAGTACTGTACAAAACCCTGATCTATGTCTCCCTATGCAGTGGCACCTACTCTTTACACAGAGCAAACATCTCTCCCAGCATCTTTAGGACCCAAGGCTGAAGGAATGTATAAAAGTGTAAATCCAAATGAAGGCCAAAAACATTTCCTTGTGCTGAGAGAAGCTAAATGTTGAAGCAGGCTTCAGCAGGGTTAGGAGAGGAGGCAACATGAAGAGAGGGGGTGGGCTGCCTAAACTCGCTGCTTCCTGAGCGGTGCAAGCGAGACCAAAAGCACCGCTTATGAAATTCATCTCTGGGAGTATCAGAGAGATCCTTTAACTTCCACCACAGGGTGTCACAGCAGCTGAAACACCTCCCCGTCCCAAATACACCAGGCAGACTCCCTGCCCTCAGCACAGAAGCCCTGCCCATGCAGAGACGAGAGGCACAGGCAGGCAGGGCTGCACGCACGCCCCGCGGCAGAGAGCTGCAAGGTGCTCAGCAGTTCTCTTGCTGGTGAGAAGGGAAGGAACTCGCCTCCTCCGGAGGAGTTACCGCACATGGTGGGAGCAAGATTTCAGGGAAGGCAGTTACAGAGCTGCATGCTTCTGTTTCTTTCCCTTCCCATCACTGAGAGCTCTGGGCAGGTGATTGCAAATGCTGTCCCTACCCACCGCAGACCCTTTGTCCAGATCCTGACCCTGGATTCACACAGCCAGCCCCACCACCTCCGCACCTTCAGGGTGCACATCTGCACGCCACACCCCTCATGGCAGGGGGCTTCATGAGCTGCGCCACGGCTGTCCCAAATGGTAGTCAAGCAAGCTACTGCTCCAAGTCGTCACCGGACCTCCAAACTGAGTAGGTACACCAGCTCTGCTCTGCACTCTGGTTCTCTGCCAGGTCTCTTCACTCAGCTTTGCAAAGATGCCAGATGGGAAACAAAGCTGTGGGACTGAGGCAAGCAGGGACACCTTTGCTCCTTACCCTCTACCCTGTTTACGGTTAAGAAGGTTGCTACCTGACATCCTTGCATCTTTTCCACATTCTCCCTTGCTTGTCTCTAGATACAGAGAAGGCACAGAGATAACTGCATGCACCAACTCAGTTTCTCCCTCCCCTCCTCCTTTCTTTTATTCACTCAGAGTGCTCCCAAATCAACACAGGGGACAGGATGGGGAGGGGGGCAAGCAGAGGTAGCAGATGGCTCTCACCTCACTTGTGTGAGCAGAAGGGACTGGTGGTCCCTCATGTTCTGGCTTATCAGCACAGCACATCCGACCACCCTTACTGGTGTGCGCCCACTCATATAGCCTCCGTTGCACAGACCTGTCTCCTCACTGCTGTTTCCATCATGTTTTCAGTCTGTTGCCCTGCTGCCCCAACACCAGGACTGGTTGCAAGAGTAAGACCAGTGCAAGTGGTGGAGAAACCCACAGGATTGGGAGAGTAACTTATGGAATGATTTTGCTTCCATCTCAGCTCCTACTGACTTACAGCAGGTGGTTGGTCCCCATCCCAACAGCGCCCAGAAGATAGCCTCATCTTTGCACTTTTGTACTGAAATGAAGTGCTGGCTCAAACCACTGCAGTGTCAGTGTTACACATTTCCACCCTTCTCATCTTCTCACACAGGAGAGACTGCCAGGCCAGCCCTGGGCAACGAGGAGCTGGTGTGGGCTATACCTCCCAGGTGGAGACTCCTGTCTTAAGACATAATGCTTCAGCCTCTCTGGTGGCTAAGGACTACAGAAAGAGCCCATGAGCTACAGGACCCCCACCTGACCCACTGCTACAGCCAAGTGCTGGGTTTTGCTTGGAACCCACGGTGCTCTGTCATGTTTGGGCAGAGCATAAGACAAGACTTGCCAGTTCAACCTACACCCTACAGAGAAGACCTGACCCTTGGACAGAGCCTACCAGTGGGAGAGCTGATTCGCTGCACACATGTGCATTACTGCCATGCTGGTTGGAGCCAGCAAGCATCCTCTGAACAGCAGGGAGCAGCTCTGCCTAAGATTTTGCTTTGTTCCCATCCCATACACAGGTGCAAACAAGACACACACACACAGATACCCCCAGCAGCAGCTATCCTAAACTGATCTAGGCTTGGAGTCCAGGCAGAACTGCCAAGGGGCCAGCTGAGGCCATCTGGGCTGCAAGTCATCTCATCTCTGTGCAAAAGGAGTACAGAGCTGTGTATGGATAGCAAGAGAGGTAACCTTGAAAGCAGCTATTTGGGAAGGAGAGAGGAAGCTTTCTATTTGCCAACCCCAGCTACCAAAGAAGGGTTAAGCCAAGGACTGCTTTCTCAGGAGCGTGGCTTTAGAGAGAGAAAATTCTCCCTTTCTCTCAGCCCTGATGGACCTTAGGCCCACCTGTTTTTCAGATTTTTGTGCCTAAACACAAAGCAGATCTTGTGCAAGTTCCTTTCTGTGGCCTAAAAGCAGGGGAACGAGCATGACAGAGGCAGTCTTGGAGACATAAGATGATGCTAAGGATGTAAAAAGTCTTTGGTAGCATTCCACACATGGAATGACTTCCTGCAGTCTGGAATTAGCTGGATAGCTTCATGTGTGCATTTAAAGGTGTGTGCACTGTGTAGCTACCTCTCTTATAAGGGGAGTAAGTACTAAGTCTGTAACTAGGTTCTCTGACACTTTCCATCACAAGAGTCTTTAGGCCTGTTCCCTGAGAAAAACCATCCTCAACATGTTTTGCAACAGGCATTTAAAAGTCAGCAGGATAAAAACCCTGAGGCTAAGGACATGATTTTAGCTTTGGCCCATCAAATTCCATTCACTCTTAACTTCATTATAAACTGTTAAATAATCATAATTTCTTTTCTGACACTTTCTTGCAGAAATCCTGGCAGATAGCCCAAACAGCATCTGAGCATAAATGTTTTAAGAGCTAAGACTGTCAACCCAGTCAATCAGTGGGAACATCCCCACCAGTACTAAAGTCAGTACAAGGAACACCTCAGCTTTGACAGAGCAAGAAGGCAGCAAAAGCTCAATCAGGCTGCCCACAGAATGTGGACAAACCATCCAGGTTTTCCTCTATCTTTTAAACACACCCCACTGTGAACAGACCACTTGCACACCATTTAAGACATAGAAGAAAGGCAAACCAGTTTGAGCTGTTGTGACTGGCTGTGGAACAAGGTTAGTCACTGGGCTGAGCAGTCAGATCCAGTGCTGAAGGCTCAGCATGCATGAGAATGAACAATGCATTTGTTCAGAAAAGATTTTGGGGTTTCCTCTTAGAAACAACAGACACAAAAAAAGCCTTCATAAAGCAAACTACACTAAAGGAACTTTGTTTAGGTTGCAAGATTAGGAAATGGCAGATTTATGGTTTCCTTTTCAGCCTTTGTTGCATTCCACCTGTGTTTGGACGTTTTGATTCAAGTTTTAATTAAGGAGTGCGTGCAACACTCTCCAAGGGGTCCCTGCCTCAATCCTTGCACTACAAAGAAACTTAAAGGAGCAGAAACAAGACTGGCATTTCCTAGCTTCACTTCACAGGCTAAAATTAAAATCATTGTTCTCTTATATTCTGCATGTAATGGCTTATACAGATTGAATGTGCATGAGCTCTTACAAAACCAGTAAATGGGCCAAGAAAGTATCAGTGAAGATGGAGAAAGAGCTATCCATGAATCACCATGGATTGGCAGAGGAGAGAGGAATAAAAAAAAAGGGTGACAGACAGCAGACCATTCAACCAATGCAGAGATTATAGAATCCCACTTTATCATGCACCAAAAAAAAAAAAAAAAAAAGGAGCACTGACCTTGCTAAGAGGTTGAATAAGGTAAAGAAAGCAGAAGCCAGTTTGGAAGGGAGCACTGGAGAGAGGTGGAAGAGGGTGAAACTGGCAGGTCCTTTATGGTCACAGTGCCCAGAAGGTGAAAGGAAAGGAAGGCACTAATCAGGCAGATTATGCTGCAGACAGGGTTTTCACATTGCAGCAATATGCTGGTAGCAGACTAAGGGAGAGAGAGGGCTGGCCTGTACAGAAGGTAAGGACAGGGCCAAGCTGGCCTGGTCTGTCTACTCTTAGAGCGAACCACAAGGCTGGAGGTAGATAGCATGGACTCACCAAGCCAGTTGCAGTCCAGAAGCTGTCCAGCCACATTAGCCCAGAAGGGCTAAACTGAGAGCCGAGGCACCTTGCCAGGCTTGCACAGCTGCCTTGCACCACGCTGTGCTGCTGTGTCCCTGTGGGTGTGCTCTGCAGAGTGTGGCTTTGCCATCGCAGCCCTGCGCCAGCACAGGCGAAGCGCAGTCAGGTTTCACAAGGCGAGCTTGCCCTAAGCTCTGCAGCAGCTGTTTAGAGCACAGATGCTTTCTCCCCAAATGCCCAGGAGTGAAGGCACCCTAGTGCTGGCTGTAATCTTGTCCTGTGCTTACTCTGTGACCTTAAGCAAATCGCTGAAGCTTTCTGAAGCCAAGGTTTCTGTCTAGAAAAGGCTCTTCATAAACCATCCTATGTGCCAAGGGGGATAAACAGGGATCTAACAGCTGGGAATGACAACAAAAGTTAGTATACTAAGGAGACGTCTCAGTCCACAGAATCATAGAATGGTAGAAGTCAAAAGGGACCTCTGGAGATCATGGAGTCCAGTTCCCCTTCCAATGCGTGCTCACCTGAAGAAGGTTACACAGGAACACATCCAAGCAGCTTTTGAATGTCTCCAGGGATGGAGATTCCATCACCTCTCTGGGCAGCCTGTTCCAGTGTTCTGCCACCCTTAAATTAAATAAGTTCCTCCTCATGTTTAGATGGAACCTCTTATGTTCAAGTTTATGCCCATGGCCCTTGTCCTGTCACTGGAAAGCACTGAAAAAAGACTTGCCCTATCCTCCTGACATCCATCCTTTAAGTATTTACAAACATGTATGAGATTCCCCCCTCAGTCACAGGATCACAGGATGTCAGGGGTTGGAAGGGACCCAAAGAGTTCGAGTGCAATCCCCTTGCCAGAGCAGGACCATACAATCTATCTCAGATCACAGAAGAATACATCCAGACATGCCTTGAAAGCCTCCAGAGAAGGAGACTCCACAGCCTCTCTGGGGAGTTTGTGCCAGTGTTCTGTGACCCTTATAGTAAAGAAGTTTCCCCTTGTGTCGAGGTGCAACCTCAACACAAGTCTTCTCTTTTCCAGATTAAAAAGATCCAGTTCTCTGTCTTCCCTCATAACAGAGATGTTCTAGTTGCTTTATCATCTCTGTAGCCCCTTTCTGTACCCTCTCCAGGAAGTCCCTGTCCTTGTTGAACTAGGGAGCCCAAAACTGGACACAATATTCCAGATGTGGCCTCACCAGGGCAGAGTAGAGAGGGAGGAGAACCTCCCTCCACTTGCTTTCCACATTCTTTTTGATTTACCCCAGGATGCCATTCATCCAATTCAATCACTCCAGAGGAAATTGTGCAGCTCAGGGCTGCCTACAACAGCCTCGTGCCCCACATCAGAGGAAGAAGGTTTGCTGCAGAAGGGTGGTGGTGACTGCAGAGCGGCCGTGCGCGCTGGCAGGCAGCAGTGGAAGCTGTGCTGATGGATGGCAGAGCAGCAGCACAGCCGCTCAGGCATGTGGACAGACAGCTGTAAAAGGAACACTGGGATTTTACATGGTGCTTGCTAAGGACTAGTTTGGAATCAGGAGGTTAACTAAAGCTCAAGAGCACGTTCTTGGGTCCTCTCCAGCTGCTCTGGAAGCTGAAGTGGCACAAGTGACCAGGCAGCTGTCTTCCCTGGCTCTCTGAAGACACCTTTCTTGGAAGAGAGAACACAGTGCCGCTTAAGCTGGCACACTGGTACTCAGCCCTGCTCCTTCCAGCCTCCAGAAAGCAGACTCATCTTACCTCCCACGCTCAGCATAAATCTCAAGGCCTCAGCTCTCCCTCATTGCTCTGAAGCAGCTTTTCTGCCACCACAGGACCCCATGTAGTAGGTCACAGAGGAGCCCTCCTCCAAGGTCCTGTCTTGCACAAGAAAATGGCAGAAACTTCCAAGAACTGGGCAGGAGAAACAGCTTTGAAGAAAGACCTGCTGGTCAACAGTCCTCCGTGACAAGACAGGCTCTGTGGTGGGGTGGCCTGCCAGGTGCAGAGCAGCTCCCACAGGCAGCCCGAGGCACATACAAAAGCAAATTTGCTTCACTGCCAACTTTAGCCCTGCCTAATTTTCTGCTGTGCCAAGAATATGCAGTAAGCTAGGCCTTACCCTTCTTGTGACAGAAAAGATCGTGCTTATGACTAAACATTTATCCTTTCCAGTCTGCTGATTATTTCACCAGGCAACCTTAACGTTCCATTACTATCAGTCTTTGTGGAGCTAAATATATACACTAAGCACATACACAAATACATACAAATACATCTCTATCTAGCAGAGAATCCAATTAAGTGAATATGTTACGCCTTAGCAATTAATGAATTCAATAAGCTGCGCTGCTTCTTGCATATGATTAAAGTTCAAGCAATATCAATCATAACAGCAAAAATGATGCCAGATTTTCCCACATGCTATCTACAAAGAAATTGTTAACACTTAAATCAGTGGGAAAATTCAAGTGCGTTTGCAAAACTCTGGAAATTCATCTTCCCAATGACACACAGCCTGCCCTTAAAGCCATGGCAGCCTGTTCTTGCATGCAGCACCTCAACACAGTCCTGCCTTCTTATGTATCTTTCTGCAGCATTTTCTGGGTGGTAGGTCTGCAGAAATGCTGGTGTCCTCTGGGTTGAAAGAAAGCAAGTTCCACAAACAAATGGAGCTGGGGCTCGAATTACTTACCTGGTGCAAATATTTTCTTTCTCTTCATGTTCAGTGGCCACTTGTTTCTTTGTGCTGACGTGTTTGGAAGTGTGTGTTTGTGTGCACACGTGTGTGTGTGTGTTCCTGTGTGTGTCACTTTTTTTTTCCAGGACTAGGCTGTTTTTGTGCAGCTCCTGCCTCTCAGCAACTGACAATATCAAGCCCTCTAGGGATTGTTCATTCCCTCCTCCTCTCACAATACCCCTCCCTTGCATTCATAAGGCATTCCCGTGGGGCAAGTTCTACATAAATAAATATTTAAGTAGCCACTAAAGCACAGAAGATGTAAAAAAGCACACAAGGGACTTGGCTCCAATATTCAGGGCACAGAGGGGAAAGAACAGAGGCATGGCTTAGAGGGTTGGGAAAAGACAAACGGTGATGAGAGTTTGAACTGGAAACACAATCATCATTCCTCTTCCCTGACCCAGTCAGCATGCCAGACTGGTTTTCACACTGAGACCAGAGCAGATATAATACAGGTCTGTGTTGCTACAGCTGCACAAATCCAAAATACAAGAGCATGCCTTATTGGGAGCCTAGTAGAGAAAAAAAGCCTTTGGTGTCTCAGGTAACTAATTGCACTTCTAATGCTTAGCATTTTTTATTTTACCTGCTCTACTGTTCTCCTAGCTTGTCCTAGGATGTCACACTCCAGAAAGAGGCCTCGAATACCTAGAAGCAAGTGGGAGGCTCCTTTCTTGGGACCAGTTAAGTCTGCCACACAGAGGTCAGGCATGAACCCCAGTCTTGGTTGCTCCTTGGCCCTCTGAACTGCATACCAGGAGGGACAGCAGTCCACTCTCCAAAGCTGTGCAGGCACTCACTCACCCTCATCTGCGCTACACAGCTCGGCAGAGGCTGTTGTCATACCAACAGCTCCTTCCAAGCTTACCAGCTTGTGGGTCCTATACCCACGCAGAATTATTTGTGTCTGTGCCCACAGCACTACAGATTTCAAAAGCCTCTGTAAGATATCAGAGAACAAAGTTTGGATAACTTCTAGACTACCTGAGAAATACTGGCTTGAAAGTCAGTATTATAGGGATTAGGGTATAAAATTGGTCACTGATGCCACTCATTTAAGATGGCTGTTGGAGAAGTAATAGCCATATAAAATACACTATACCTCAGGAAACCATGCTCTATTTGTATGCTTCCCAACATATCCAGAAGAGGTAGAAAGCCCTCAGAAAATCCAGTCAAGAGACAGTTTCTTGCAAAGCTGTGGGAGCACACTCTGGCATACATCTAGAACCCACACAGCAGGCACGAACAGACTTGAGGGACCGCTTACGTGGTCAGAAGAGGACATTTTTGTGCACTGGCATGCAGCTGTCAGGTCATACTTCAGAAACAGTTGAGATCTTTCCTTCAGGAATATGTCCCAGAGAGCTGAAAAGGTCAAGGAAGGCTCCAATTCAGGTTCACAAGCTTTATTTTGTCCTCTAGGTACAAAGATGCTGGCTGCTATTTGAGTTGTGGCAGGAAGAAAGCTGCCAACGAGAGCTTTGGGTCCAAAGTGAATGTAACCAGCCAAAGCAAATTTTTCCCTCTGTTTCAGCAATTTCTGCAGGTTTTCTTCTGCCTCAGCAGGGTGTTTTTATCATCATTTTACTCAGCTCCACATCAGCATCCTTTGGGGAAGGGAGACATTTTTGGGGAAAAGCTGCTTATCGATAATGAGAACATAATTTCTCTGCTCTGTATATAGATATAACACACACACACACAGTCTTTGCATGTACAGGAACAAGTGTGCTCAACAGGATGAGAGAAGGGATGGTTTCTTACCTGAACTCAGTCCAACAAGCATAAAGAAGTGTACCTCCTTCCCCTAGACAGCCTTCTTTCACTAAAGGGAGAAGTGCCCTGTCTCTCAGAAATCTGAAGAGTGAGAAGAGCCAGCAGTATCCACCAGAGCAGCAGACTGAGGTGCTCTGTCAGTGTGGTGTGTACCACTGAACATGAAAGACTAGCCCATGCCTTTCATCCATTCCCACTTCACTGCAAGCAGAGTGGAAAATTAAAACACCTTTCCCACAAATAGTCATCTAGGGGGAACGGAGCAAAACTAGAAGTGGGTAGATTCAGATTGGCTGCTAGGAAGAAGTTCTTCATCATGAGAGCGGTGAGACACTGGAACAAGCTGCCCAGAGAGGTGGTAGAAGACCCATTCCTATAAGTTTTTAAAGGCCAGGCTGGATGGGGCTCTGAGCAACCCGACCTAGTGGGAGGTGTCTCTGGCCATGGCAAGGAGGTTGGAGCTAGATGATCCTTGAGGTCCCTCCCAGCCTTGATGATTCTATGCTCTAGATGTCAAAGCATAACTGCACATGTGCAGGTGGGATTTTTTACCCCACACAGTTACCACAAGCTGATGATTCCCCCAAGTGGCTGCTGTATTGTCAGGCTAATAACATTTTCTTTTCTTTGTGGCATCAAGCCCTTTCCACCCATCACCTTCACCTTGTCTGTGATTACCACTGCCTGCCAGAAGTGCAGTAAATATGTATACATTTCCAGATCTCTCATTTCTCGCTTTGCAGAACTCTCAAAAACAAACAAACAAACAAAAACAAAAAAACACTGCAGACTTTCCAACCAGAGCAGACACTAATATAGAGAATAAACAGGAATTCCTGACTGGCTCACCTGCTCCATTCACTATGCATTAAATTATCTGCAGCCAAGAACTTTTTTCTGCTTCCTGAAGGAGGTTATTGCACTTCTGCAGCCATGACATTGTAAAGCTGCTGTCACAGCTGCTCCTGATTTTATAGGTTAAGAAAAGGTCAGGTTTCATGGCAGCTGGACAAGACATCTCCAAAAAGCAGAAGTCTGATGATGTGCAAGTGGCACAGCAGGACTGAGAGGTTCTATGCTCCAACTCTTGGGTGTAGGAAAGCAAACCCTGCTGCTGGACAGACTGGCTTTTTGGAGGGGAACCCAGCCAGGTTCGTGGCTCCACTTTGTCATCAACAATTCAGGTCTGAGGTGTGGGACTAGGACCCAGATCTGCTGGCCTTCGCAGACTGTTGTGATCCTGCTCTCTTCCTTACTCTAGTTTCTTTTCACTTTGGCTGTGACAGATGTCTCTCAGGCCCACACTCCCTGCCGGTCCATTCAAAAGGCTGTTTCAAAGATCATTTGGCTGCTAACACCTTTCCCCTTTATCTTGAGTCTTCCATTGTCTCCCTTCTCAGTTGTATCAAGTGCCTCTTTCCCAAGACGATTTATGCCTCTAATCCCTCAGCCAGCAACAAGATGTGAATGCTGACCTGCTCCACTTTCTTCAGTAGCTTTTCAGAGACTCGCGGAGCTTTCTTCATTTTTGGCCACCTTCTTAAGAGAGGTCCCATGAATACCAGTGAAACTGTGTCATGACTTTTCTTCAGACCCTGCCCAAGCCTTTCTTCTACCAAGAGAGCTGCAGGTAACTTGCAACAGTCAGACTGCTGCAGAGCTAAGCTAACAGCCACCAAAATTAAAAATCCTCACCTGTTTTCCTCTTTGTATTCTCCTAGCACATCAATGCAAAAATGTTCACTGACATCAATGGCTAAAATGCACCCTCCCTTTATAGAATTACCCTAAAGTATGCATGGCAAGAAAATCCTGGGTGTTTGCTGCTGTTCTTAACTTGCTTGTGTTCCCTGTGCTTTGACTCTCCCATATCCACACAGCTGACACTTAACACACTGAGTATTTAGTGACTACAACCATCACCTGGGTCTCTCCCAGCAGCTCCCAGCACGATGAGGCACTGGTTAATGGCAGAACTTTTCAGAGACCACAGCAACACAAATAATCAAAATAACCATAAGCTTGTTCTGCACAGGTCATGAATCAAACTGACCAGGGCTGCAAGAAAGGGAATGAAAGGCATATTGCAACCCCAGTGCCAGTCATTACAGTCTTCCTCTCTCTAATTACCCCTCCATTTTCACCTGTTTCCTAAACTGCTGGTTAGAATGGCTTTGAAAAGAGCAGCTGCCGCATCTCATCCCAAGGAGGTCCGGCTGCATCTCTGCAGAGGGCAAAGCGATCTCTGCCAACAGAGCTTGTTCACAGAGAGCTCAGAGACCCCTTAGGCTAAGGGAATAAAGGATGTCTGTAACGGCACAGATTTACCACTGCAAGACTACAGAGATGTGGAAAGTCTGTCTTGAATTTGTCATTTAATTGCAAATGAAAAAAAAAAAAAAAAACAAACCAGGAGAAACTAAAGAAATGGATTTTTATTTTCTTCCATTCATACCTCAAAAGCCTTTCTCCCCATGCCTCCTTCCTCCTGTCCCAAGACAAAACACACCCTAAATGCTCACTCCATGCATTTGACAGACTCTGATTAAACTCCCAGCTAATAACCTTGCAAGGCAGAGCCAAACTTGCAGCAGTACAGGGTGTTCTCATCATTGGCTCCCAAAAATAGTTCCTTGCCAATAAGAGTCAATCAGTTCAGGCTTTGCCAACCTGCAGTTCTACTGTTGTCCCCACACATCAGGGGCTGCTGACACAACCTATCCCCTATAAAAGGATTGTGAGGCTCTAAAAACAGCCAAGAATTGTGTATCAGTTGCTGAAAATGTCTCAGCCTTATAATATTAATGTAAAACAGGATTCCACAGGTCCTCCCTGTTCCTGGTATAAGTGAGATAGGAGAGTCCCGGACTGCAATAGCTCTGAGACAGCATTTGTGGACTTCAATCTACATCTTCTACAACTTCCTAAGACCTACTGGCAGTGATCATCCCAGGACAGATATTTTAGCTTTGTCTCAACACCACTTGCTGCAAGGACTCAGCACAACTGGCTGTGAAGAGGAAGCAGGAGTTGAGGAGGATGCAGTTTAAGGGAATGTGTGATCGCAGACAAGCAGATGTAAAGGGATTTGGAAGAGAGACAACAGGGAGGAGTGAAGAAGGTCCTGGGACAGAAGCAAGCAGAAAAGGGGACTCTTAATATGCAAGGATGGATTGCAGCACTGTCAACAGGCCAAACCAAGCACAAGAATGGGTCATTTTTGGGACAGAAACCACTCAATTATGCCTTGGTATTGTTCCCTTTTGATATCTACATTGCAAAAATTTACCCCTGACGTCAAGAAAGTGAACCTACTCTGAAGTCAATGGAATTGAAGCCACTTTTGCCAGAGGTGAATTTGGCTCCCAAAGGACTTTTCTATGCAATGATTTAGATAATGACCCTGCAAAGCCAATGTTGAAGCCATAGCATGATAGAGGGAGAAAAGAGGCCAAAAAAGGCCACAACAAAATAGCCATCCATCATATGTGAGTCCAGAGCTCAGCTAACACAGGATGGTATATAAAAAGGGTGAAAAATACTGGAAGTTAACGAGCACCCCTGGAGGAAATCTCACTGCCATCTAACAGTATGAAACAGTACAGATGTGTTAATACAGGCACTTTTGTGCCAACTGCATCCCAGAATATTTTGCAAAGTTAAATACAAGACAGCAAATGGCATACAGCATAAAGAATAGCTGGTGCACTGAGCAATCAAGAGGCAGTGCAAATGGCCATATAATTTCGCCTTTTAAAAGCAACTGCATAAAAGCTCATTCATCCATAAAAATGCTGCGTTTCTGTTTTCTGTCTTCCTAAGAGCTTTCTTGCCTGCCCCCTTTATCAGCAACTACAGACTTCAGATCTTCTCCAAAGAGTAAGAACAAACACCTGCCCTTCCATGCCCAAATACTGCCTCCGCATCTGAAAGCTGTTTTATATAGCTCCTGAGTATTGCCAGACAGGGATGGTTGAAGAGTTCAGAGGGTCTCAGACTTTTAAAAGTACTGCACATAACAATGGGCTATGAATAGACTCAACAAACACAAAAAGGTGGATGTCAAGGCATTATGTTTTCAACACATCTGGAATGTGAAAATTAGGAATGAATGGGATATGGTTTCAGGTATGGAAGGATAAATTCACTTCCTAGTTCTTTTGAGATCCTGGCACTCTGGTGTCCACTGAAATCTAGGCATCATTTTAAACACCTTGAGATTCAGCTTTCAAACTCTCTTCAGCCATGATGCCTGCAAGAACTGCCAGCCCAGTTTACAACAGCTAGTCAGACAGGAAGGTGCAAACACCATTTGTCACATTATCATACCAGTATCTCACTTCCTCATTGCCCCCAAGATCTCCCATTCTCCCCACATGCATGTTTCTTCCCTTACACATTCTGTTTCTACTGTGCAACATCCCCTTTAGTAACCTGAGAGATTCACTTTTGAGAGGTGTTTTCACAGTGCCTAATACAGGATACCATAGTACCAAAATGAAAGGTGAGAGAGTTGAGATCTGGAAGTCCAACAGAATTACAGTAGCCCAGATGGAAGAGGACAGAAGACATGGACAAGACAGACAGAAGTATGCATACAGAAGATGCAGATGAAAAATNCCAACTTAAACCATTCTATGATAAGAGATAATGTGGATCCTTTATCCCTCTTCCAGGTTTACAGATGCTGTGCAGAAAACAGTCTGGCAGCCTTTCAATTTCACCTTGAAGACCTCAGCAATGCAGAACACATTGTGAGTGGTTCTAGCAACTCTTGGGCCCAAGCAGTCCCTCGCCCTAGGTGCACCGACGTGTTCTAAGTGGAAGAGATTCCTCATGAGCCCTGCTCACTTGCCACTTTCCTGTCACTATTTTGTGAGTGCCTCCAGTGCCATTGTGTTGACCACGGCCCAAAGGAGCTGTTCAAATGGACAGGAACCACCTGAACTTCTAATCAAACAAATCCCATCACAGAAATGCTTCCTCTATCAGGGACCAGGTAAGAGTGCTGACACAGTCACTGATGATGTCACTTAGTGCTGCCAGAGGGATTGCTGCAAATGGGGAAGTTCTGAGTGTCAGAGTCCATTGCCTGTAGTGCAGTCTCTCCCCCTGTCTCTCCAGTCCTCTCAGTTTACAACTAAACAAGCCCAATTAATTACATTGTCACTTTTATGTCATATTTTCTACACCCCTGATTATTCTCACTGCTTTCCCTAGGCTCAAGCTATTTAGTCCAGAACCTTCTTGAAGTGCTCTCCATGGAGCAGCATAGAGTTTTTCTGCCTTACCATCACCCAGTAAAGATTACATCATGTGCCTTGCAGGCTAAACTCCTATTTATACATCCAAGTACAGCCTTTGCCTCGCTTCTCAACAACACACAATCATGTTCAGCTTGTGATCCTCTTTTATCCTCCCTGCAATCCTTTTCTGCAGAACTGTGATCTAGTTGATCTTTCTCTGCACTGTATTTATGTAGTCCATTATTGCTGCCAAGGTACAAGAGTTTGTGCTTGTCTCTATTGAATTACATGCCACTTTTTCAGAGTGTATCTCAAATTTGCCAGGATCATTATGAATTCTAACCCTGTTCTCCAATAAATTCACAGTCACACACCCCACCCCACCCCCCCTGCCTTCCCAGCTTGCTGTCATCTTCAAAGCTGATATGCAAATTCTCCATCCATCACCAAGGCTGTTAAAGAAAACATTGAACTGAACTGAGCACAGGACAGACCCTCACAGAACCTCAGCCCCTGGTCCCTTCCATTTTGACATTCTTACTCATTTTGCATGCATTAGTTATTAGCTCTCCTCGAGACCCCTGGTCCCTTAGATTGCTAACAAGCATGATGAGAGAGATGGTAAAAACCTGACTGGAGTCAAAGCACATGACACCTTCATTTTCACCTCTGTCCACAATGCCTGTTATCCTGTCACAGAAAGATATTATATTGGTCTGACATGACTTGTTCTCAACAAATCCTGGTGGACTTTTACACGTCTCCTTGTTATTGTTCAGGTGCTGACAAGGAGTTTGGTTGATAATCCAGCTAATATTTTTTTCTGAGGAGCAAGGTTAAACAACAGTGATTTCAGAAATCTACAATTCCCAAGCTGCTTTCCTCTCTTCCCCACCCCCCCACACCCCCCCTGCTTTTTTTTAAACACAGGCACTCAAGTTTCTCCAGTATCTGGCAGATCCTACCTGGGTCAGCTTTACAGGTACAGATCCAATGCAGCATGCTCAGAGAACACCATTTCTGTATATTTTCCTTGGGAAAAGGGGCAGGATGGGTATGTACAATGTTGCTGCAAAAGCAGTAAGGAGTTTGTTACCTTGTCTTGGGAAACACATACCCTTGCCCTTGTGCAAGTCTTCCTTGTCACGCTGACAGCAGAACAGAGGCTGGCATTAAAATGCACCAGAACTGCTGTCCTACAGCCCTGGCCTGTGGCACAGCTTTGCCATTTCAGCCCTTGACAGCAATAAGTGGTTCCAGCAGTACACCTTAGAGCCCATCCTGGGCACTTTGACTATTTTAAGTCCTCTTCCCACTCTATGCCTCATTTTATCAATGTGCCTCTGTCTTGCTCAGCAGCGTTCCCAGCTACTCAGTCCTGCTTACCTTACCCCACCTGTGTACTTAGCAGGGATTGATGTTAAACTGATGGCCTGCACCTTCCCTGACATGACAGTTCTCACCCACTCTTCCTCCTCCTCAAGCTCCTCTGAGATACTGCATCCCTGACATCCTGCTCGCTCCTGCACCTGCAGCTATGTCAGCACATCTTCCATCTCAATAAAGAGCAGTTAATCACAGGCAGGCAACAAGTTATGCAATATTTCAGGATGATGATCCAGGCCATGGAAGCCCAGGCTGCACTTGTTTCTCTTGTTGAAGAAGAAAGGCTGGACAGCAGTGGTCAGGAAGCAACCCACAGTGCCATGTGGAAGTCAGCAGCCACGTAAGTGGGAGCAGACACAAGCTTTAGGCTGTAAGAAGTTAAGCAGCTAAGACCATCTGAGAAAGGAAGTTCCTCTATAACTACTGAGAGAACAATTAACTGGTATCCTGGGGAAACATTGCTGTTCCAGGGATGAGCTCTGATGGGCAAAATAGGTTTTTCATGTACTAAATACTATGTGCACTCTTCAGTGCAGACAAGGACCCAGGTGCTCATCAATTATTGAGCTTGCTTGAAAAGGCATTTAGGGGAGTGCGCAAGAGGCCAGCCTACAGCTCTACCTCAATCCCAGATGGGCTGCTCTTAGAAGCCCAGCCAGTGAGAAGGGAAGAGAGAGAGAAAAAAAGGGGGAAAAAAATTAAAAGAGAGAGAAATAAGTAAATAGAGAGAGAGACAAACTGGAGAGAAGAATCTTGTAGAGCCTTCTTCTTGCCAAAGGAAATCATGCACTCTACAGGAAAAGCATCCTTGCTGCCTTGTAGTTTCACCCTCTTCCTTCCTACTGTCTTGGAAGTAAACAGCATCCCCTTTTTCTCCTCAGGGTTCAGCCTACACTCTTTGAAATCAGCTCCTAGACTACAGTGAAGACCATTGACTGGAGTCAGGTAAAGGCAAGAACACACTACTGGTCCAGCAAGACCTTGTAGTAGCCTTCCAGTATCTGAAGGGGGCCTACAGGAAGGCTGGGGAGGGACAAGGTCTTGTAATGATAGAACGAGGAGTAATGGGTGTAAAGTGGAAGAGAGAAGATTTAAACTAGATGTTAGGAAGAAGTTCTTTACAGTGAGGGTGGTCAAACTCCNTCTTCCTTCTAAGTCATCTGAGCTAGTCTGGTAAATTTCAATAGTGTGTTCCTAATCTACATCAAACACACATCTTCACCTGGATCTGCAGCAGAATACTGGCTCCTGACCAGAACAAGCCCATACATTTGCAGCACTTTGCCATGCATGTTGGCCATAGGTAGAACTTAATCTTCATTACTGCTTTGGAGACAAAGTCCAACTCTCCAGAAAATCTTGTCTAGATGCAGCTCTCTTAGAAGATTCACAGCTGATGTGTATTCAAAATGAGAAGAAATTTGAAGGGACATCTGCAATCTCAAGGAACACTCACTCACAATCTCTCGAAATATATCTATTTGGGAAATAGATTTACATGGATGGGTTTTTTTTTTTTTTTTTTAATCTCTTCTGCCATTGAACAAGCATGGAGCTAAAATTTCACTAACCATAGAATTATCACAGTATCACCAAGGTTGGAAGAGACTTCAAAGACCATCAAGTCCAACCCGTTACCACAGACCTCAAGACTAGACCATGGCACCAAGTGCCACATCCAAACATGCCTTGAATGCCTCCAGGGACGGTGACTCCACCACCTCCCTGGGCAGCCCATTCCAGTGGGGAATGACTCTCTCGGTGAAGAACTTTCTCCTCACCTCAAACCTAAACTTCCCCTGGTGCAGCTCGAGACTGTGTCCTCTTGTTCTGGTGCTGGTTGCCTGAGAGAAGCAAGCAACCTTCTGCTGGCCACAACCACCCTTCAGGTAGTTGTAGACAGCAATAAGGTCTCCCCTGAGCCTCCTCTTCACCAGGCTAAACAATCCCAGCTCCCTCAGCCTCTCCTCATAGGGCTTGTGCTCGAGGCCTCTCACCAGCCTCGTTGCCCTTCTCTGGACACGCTCAAGCACCTCAATGTCCCTCTTAAATTGAGGGGTCCAGAACTGGACACAGTACTCAAGGTGTGGCCTAACCAGTGCAGAGTACAGGGGGAGAATGACCTCCCTGCTCCTGCTGGCCACACTATTCCTGATGCAGGCCAGGATGCCATTGGCCTTCTTGGCCACCTGGGCACACTGCTGGCTCATGTTCAGGCGGGTGTCAATCAGCACCCCCAGATCCCTTTCTGTTTGGCTGCTCTCCAGCCACTCCGACCCCAGCCTGTAGCTCTGCATGGGGTTGTTGTGGCCAAAGTGCAGCCCCCAGCACTTGGACTTGTTGAAAGCCATCCCCTTGGACTCTGCCCATCTGTCCAGGCACTCGAGGTCCCGCTGCAGAGCCCTTCTGCCCTCCAACCCACCAACATCTGCCCCCAGCTTGGTGTCGTCTGCAAATTTACTGGTTTGCAAATTTATCTAGCACTAAGAAGTGTGTCTCTTTTTATTAAAAGTGGTAGGGTTTTTCTGTTCTTCACAATAATGTATTTTAAAAAAAAATATTTAGTAAGCTCAAACTGTGGTTTTGTTTAGTATTTTTCTTACAGCTGAACTTTTGGACAAGCACACATCAAAATAAAAGCATTTTGGATAATCATGATTGTCAAAAGGCAGAGCTTTCTAAACTAGAAGCTTTGGTAGGACTAGATATAATTACAGCAGACAATATGTCTGGAGAGTTAAATTGTTTACAATCCAGGAAAGAAAGTCTGACTTTTTGTAATCTGGAGCCTTTATAAAAAGTAGCTACAGCTTGGGGTGGAGGGGGGTGGGAGGGGGTGGTGTTTGTTTGGGGTTGTTTTTGTTTGCTTGTTTGGGTTTTGGGGTTTTTTTTTTGTTGGTTGGTTTGGTTTTTAGTTTCTTTCTTGTAGGATCATGCATACACACTTTTGGGACCCAGGAAATACTTTTCCATACACTGGAGCATCAAATTATGGAACTTGCTATCATAGCACAACCATGAGGAACATGGCTTGATGCTAGTGAGGAAAGGAATGAGAACTCCCAGGATCAGGAACCATTCCCAAAGTTACAATGGCAGTGATTAGGGAAAAAAAAGCAAAGAAACTTGGAGTTACAGCAGTATGTATCTCTGCTGCATTGGGTGCAGCAGCAGACAGAAGCCAGAGGCTAGCTTAGGTGAAGAGAAGTATCAAGTAGGACACAAGATTGCTGCATCAGACTTTCACACCTGGCATTTTGGCTGGCTGAGATCTTTTGCCACTGAACAGTAGTCCCAGATAGCAGCCAAAACAAGATGGTGAAGAGAATGGAGAGGGAGGAGNAGGGAGGAGAGGGAGGAGAGGGAGGAGAATAAATCAACATTACACTGCCCCAAAACTAAACCCTTGGGCTACTTTCCCTAAAGACATAACACTGCTGGGGAGGCTAGCTGATTTCATTATGTTTAAGCCATTCTAGAAGTAAATCTGCCTCTTCTGACTGTCCTAGCCTAAGGGAAACTCTGAAAGAACAGAGATTTCAACACAAAATTCTGCCAGAGAAGTACTTGTCTCTAGCACAAAGTTTTCTTTCTTCTCCTGAGCCCCAAGGGACCACACACTTAAAATATCTGAGGGACAAGACCTTGCTCCTCTGAGTCCATATCACTGGACACAAATATCTCCACCAGCACAAAGTTTTCTTTCTTCTCCAAGGGACCACACACTTAAAATATCTGAGGGACAAGACCTTGCTCCTCTGAGTCCATATCACTGGACACAAATATCTCCACCAGCATTCTTACATCTTCCCAGCATCTGAGGAGGAGACTGGAATGGTAGCTTGGAGATCAAATTCCCTTTTCCCTCCAGAGAACAGAAGCAAAAGCAGTCCTACCTTGTTACTGAGAAAATGGGACATTATGTCTTGAACCACAGTGAAGTCTCCCACATCATTTACTGCCAATATTAAACCACAATGAACTCACAGTCTGGTGTGGAGATGCTACACTCCTAGCCATGGACAGAAAAAGCCTCCAGCACAGTGCGAAGGTTTCTTAGCAGCTGCAGAAAGAAAAATAGACTATTTCTGCTCACCAGTCCTGTGTTCACCACAAAGGTAAGTAGTAGAAGGGCTGAAGATCTTCAAGACTTAACAGGTTCTTTCCAAAAGCACTTGTGTCTATCATCCTTTTCTCTTGCCTCATCTTAACCCCAGCTGCCATTTCTCCCAGCACTGCTTCTCAGCAGCCAGGAAAGCTGCCTCCTGGCCCTGGTGTAAAGGGGAAGGAGGTGAAACTCACAAGGACAACTCCACCTCTCCTCCCTCAGCTTCTCATGGGGAGTTTGTGAACAAATTAAAGGAGGAGTGAATTGGTCTATGCCACTCAGACTGCAGAGGTACTACCAGAAGGACCTAGAACAACTGAGCATCACTTTTGCAGAGGGAGCTGCACCTTACAATCTTGCATTAAAAACCACTGCTGCAAAACTTACAATAATAAGCAAATTACACTTGCCCAAGGTCACAGGTCAGAAGATTGTTGATACTCAGCATGGCTTCAGGATAGAAAATACCAAATGTCAAGGTTTTCCTTTCCTCAAGCAAATAAATCTGCTGGGAATGGGAGCATGGAAGAAATTTTTATTCTTCAACAATAAATCTCAACCTGATCTATCCCAGAAATACACCTCTTTGTAAACTACATTGTCAAAAGACCATGAATTGAAATCAAAGTAAATACATTTTTGTCTCATTTAGGTGGATTTAGAAAGGGCATCATCAAAGACAATTTTAGTGAAGTACCTCAAAACAGTTTAGAGATTTCCTCTGGAAATGGCAAACTGAAGGGGTAAGGGACATTGCTGTGAGCTTTGGTCTAAACTTTTCTTCCCTAGCCATGACTACTCAACTGCAAGTATCTCCAGATGACCATGCTATAAACAGGAAGGAAAGTGTTATCTCTGCAACATGAAGCACCCATGCTGATAAAAGGAATCTGTGTAGATCAATCTATCTAGAAGCCAGAAGGTTCCTCTTGCTGCAACTGCATCAGTAGAAAGAGGAAACTTGCTCTCATGCACTGCTGCAGCACGAGGACTTGAGGAGTTTCCCAGGCTACTGTGCTGGTCCTCCCTTATCGATCAAGCCTCATTTCCTGGGACTCCTCCTGGAACAAGCTGTCCACAGTCCATCTGTCATTTTGCTTAAGGAAATTAGAGGCATTGTTCTAACCCTGATGAAGGTCACTTTTTCTGACTGATCTCCTCTCTTCTGACTTCATGATTAACAAAGGAATCAACAAATTGCCCAGCTTCAGTCTGTCACTTTGTACATTCCTCTGTTCCCCACCTCTGGTCAAAGTGTGCTTCCTCTCTTCTCTGCCCTGCCTTCCATTCCTTAGCATTTCTGGTGCTCACTGTAAGGCAGAGATCCTGTGAGAACACTTTCTCCAGAAGAGAAGCCAAAGAAGGACAAATAGTTTACTAGCCAAGGAATAGGCTCCAGGAACCACAGATACAAGATTTGCCAGATCTTATAAGATCATTGGTTTTATTCATTTCCCATTCCTTATTGTGTATTATTCCAATCTCTCCAAGTGCAATAGCAATAAAATTGAAAAACATCCATGGAAACACTTCCAATTAACACAAGGTCAGAAAAATGACATTAGAGACCTCCACAGCCCATAAAGAAGAAATACACCCAGCATTTCCCCTGTACTACCATTCACCTCAGAAACAGCCTCAGCAAACAAGCAGGGAGTCCAACTTGTCATAAAGATCAGTACCCTTCATCTACATATCACCAAGGGCATAGAAGAAGAGTATCAGTAACCCAGCACCCTGTGCCAAGATGCCACCACTGGTAAGCTACAACATGGACAAACCTGATTTCTGTCTCAACTAACTAAAAAATTTCGATCTAGGTTAAAGCATAAAGCTACAAAATACTCAGGATACAAAGCCACAGAAGGCTCAGTACCTTCAGCTGCATCAGAAACACAGAAGAAGGTAGGCACACCACTGAAAAAAGAGATGTACTGTAGGGTCAGTGCATGAGCATTGTTCAATGGAATGATTTAACCTCGCTATGACTTTGGTACAGTGCTCTGTGGCATTCAGTAGCAAGAGAGATGATGACTGCAGGAAGGAGAGCACAAAATATAACGAGTAAAATAGTAGTAATAATGATAATAATAATTATTATGATGATAACAATAACAATAATAAGATTTTAAACAGCTAGGGTGCTATTTCTTGTCTGTATGTCCAATGCAAAATAGATGAGACACCCTAGTACCTGGAGGTCACACATTCAGGCTCCTTCCATAGGCAAATTGAAATATAGACTAGTACATCTGTGAGCCCTTGAGGCCTCTCCAGCTAAGCCTCAGCCTCCAAAACTACCAAAAGGATGCCCCTCACACTCACCCAAGACCTCATCCCCTAGACCAAGAGCCCTTGTGCAGATCAGCACTTACATCAAACTACCCTGTAACCAAAGGGAGTTGAACAGGGGTGTCAAGAGGAGGTGTGTGTCTGACTCAGCAACTGATTCCTGGTTATTACAACCTTCACAGTTTCCCTGTTCCCAAACCTGGGCTGAAATAGCTGAAGAAAATCAGAGATCTTCAGACCTGCTTCTGCACAGGCAAGTCAGCAAGCACCTTTGCCTGCCAGGCAGGCAGATAAAGGGAGGACTCATCTACTTTGAGAGACAGTTGTTTACATATCTGCTAGAGGTGTTCACAGGAAGCTGGTAACCTCTCTCCTTCTCATTCTACAGAGATCAGAGCGATATGAGAGAATCCTTGGAGGCAGTTGCAGTTTCCAGCACTGTCAGTACTATGCTGCAGGTAGATGGCTGGGCTGGCCACGTGGCAGCATTCGCTTCACTGCTCTGCAGAGTGCTGCAGAAATGGGCTGGGGTCAGAGTGGCTGGAGAGCAGCCAAACAGAAAGGGATCTGGGGGTGCTGATTGACACCCACCTAAACATGAGCCAGCAGTGTGCCCAGGTGGCCAAGAAGGCCAATGGCATCCTGGCCTGCATCAGGAACAGTGTGGCCAGCAGGAGCAGGGAGGTCATTCTTCCCCTGTACTCTGCACTGGTTAGGCCACACCTTGAGTACTGTGTCCAGTTCTGGGCTCCTCAATTTAAGAAGAACATTGAGGTACTTGAACGTGTCCAGAGAAGGGCAACGAGGCTGGTGAGAGGCCTCGAGCACAAGCCCTATGAGGAGAGGCTGAGGGAGCTGGGATTGTTTAGCCTGGTGAAGAGGAGGCTCAGGGGAGACCTTATTGCTGTCTACAACTACCTGAAGGGTGGTTGTGGCCAGGAGGAGGTTGCTTGCTTCTCTCAGGCAACCAGCACCAGAACAAGAGGACACAGTTTCAAGCTGTGCCAGAGGAAGTTTAGGCTGGAGGTGAGGAGAAAGTTCTTCACTGAGAGAGTCATTCCCCACTGGAATGGGCTGCCCAGGGAGGTGGTGGAGTCACTGTCCCTGGAGGTGTTCAAGGCACGTTTGGACGTGGCACTTGGTGCCATGGTCTAGTCTCGAGGTCTGTGGTAACAGGTTGGACTTGATGATCTTTGAGGTCTCTTCCAACCTTGGTGATACTGCGACCAGAGACAGCAACATTCTAAGCCGAAATAACCTTGGGTTACTCTCTTCCCCAAAACACAAGTTTGTAATCAAGGATGCAGGCTATCTGCTTTCAGCACAACTTGCATGGAAGTTACTAATTTTAACCATTCCCCTTCCAGTCCCTTCTCCCTTTTCTTGGCTGTCTTTATGTTCTGGTTTTGCTGAACTTTGTGCCACTATTCCTGTCCAGCACTGTCTGGAGGAGCAATGCTGGGAGAGCATAAAATGACTTCCTGGGCATGTGCACTTCACGTGAAGAACGAGACAAAGACTGCTGTGCCAATCCAGCAAAGGACAAAGATGATGCTCAAGACTCCAAAAAGAGGGGCTAGGTCAGGAACCAGTGCCAATTTTACAGCAGTATAGCTCAGAATCGTTTGGGTTGCGTCAACGGAACAGCCTCTGGAGTAAGGAACTCGGAGAGGGAGAGAGTGCAAGACAGAAAGAAAAAGACACTACAGAGGATGGTCAGTGAGAGAGGCCTTTTGAGATCTTTTTTGCTTTAATTTCTGTAAACTATCTTGCAAAGTTATTGTGCTGTCTAAATATTTATCATTCATTATAGCTCATTCCAATAATTTCTGTGGTGCTCCTGCCACACAGCTGTGCATGTGCTCCATATGGACCCTACATGAGCCCTCAGCAGGGAAAGAAATCACAGCTTCAGATTTGTCCAGGATCTTGGCCTTGAACTGGTATCCATCCCTAGTTGTTTCCTCAGAGATCAAGGTTCAGTTATTTCCTCAGCATCTGCACAGCTTTGCATTTATCACTGCAGAACCTTCTGGAGCAGAGAGAGATGGCAATTTCCTCTGAAGGAGGTACATTGGCTAAGAGTAGATTCTTTTTTTAATCCCAGAATCATCTGGTTTGTGTTCCTGCCTTCCTGAAACACACTGAAACATCCATCTGAATATAAATGAAAGGAGGTCCCTGACATTGCTGAAATTTTTAAAATAGTATTCACAAATCTGAGAACAAACAAAAAAAAAACCAAATCAAAATCGATTTGTACATATTTGGAACAATAAAAAAACCCTGGAATGTCTCTTTTCAAACTTCTCAGCATTCACATAAAAAGTTGAGAGGGTCTCAAGGGAAATCAGCACCTCACATGAGAAATATATTTCAACTGAAATATTTTATTGCCACCAAAACCCTTTCAGAGGATTTTCTGCCAGTTAATTCAACACAAGTTGCTTTTGGGCAGAGTCACTCAGATGTGTTTGCATATGCAGGCCCCTTTCCCAAGGTCTGCACTCAAGTATTGTAACACATCAGCATCCACAGCTCTTCAGATGACATATCACTGAGCCCCAACGAGGATGACAGACAAATGCCTCTTAAGCAGTGCTTCCTCCAGGATAACAGACACACTTCTGTAATACAACTATCTTTGTTGTATTTGTTTTGGTGCATTTCTCTAAATGAAATGATACTAAGAGCTGGCCTTCAGGGGATAATTTACCAGCTAAAGCTATGCCAGTTGACAAGTCTTCAGCATGAAGTCTCTTGATGACCTTCCATCATCCCATTAGAAAACCTCCACTGCCTCCACTTCACCTCTGCATAACTGTAATTGCCTCTGAGCTGGCAACTGATGTGAAACAGAGCACCCAGCACAACAGCAGAAAGCTAATGCACAACATCTCAGGCCCTTGGGCTGTGGGCTTCATCTTCACCTTACACCCTTGTCTGTCTGCTGCAGCCCTGGCTGCATTGCAGGCCAAATCAAACAGCAACACACACACACACACACCAGCATACTTCTGCTGCAGTTGGTCTCTCCAGAAAGGTTCAATAGTCCTTGAGGGTTTGTCTGCTGGATGCCTCCACCCTGGCCCTAGAATCAACAACTAGTATCTTCAAATTCTGATTTTGCCCCTGCTTCACAGTTCTGCCTCCACAGCTCTCACTGTGTCTCTTCACATGTACGCCTTAGTCTCTGAGGGCTTGTCCTAGACCATGTTCTGAGCTTCACATGGGTCTTCCTACCTGATCCTTGAGTCTCTTCTTAAGGTTCCCCTGCTCACTTCTTGAGGGACAAATCATTACTGCAGCTGGCTCAGTGCTGCCAGAAGTCTTGGCTATGGATGTACACAGCCTATGCAGGACTGCAGTGCCAACAGAGCAATAGCATTTCTGAAGCAGTGAGGAGACCTTGCTGGGATCCAGGCTTGTCCTCACTTGAGCCTGCTGAGGTTGGTCTTTGCAGACTCCTTTTGTACAAGAGGAAGCAAAGGTGCTTTGGAACAGTGATCTGACTTTTACCCACCCTGAATTGCCACTTAGAGCCTTAAGTCTTCACCACTGGTCACAGAACCTTGTTTTGCCTCCCCTTCCCCTGTGGTCCTAAGCTCTAAGCCATTTCAGCAGAAGAAGGGCTAAGCAGCACCTCATTTGCCAGTAAGGCTTTGTGCTAGGATCCTCCTGTCCTGTGAGTCTGTGCTTGAAGGTCCTGTCTTCCTCAGCTTCCCTCATCACCATTTCCATCCTTCTCCTCCCACAGCCAATGCACAAAAAAAAAGGTGAAGATCCCAGTTTCTGGGGCAGGAACTGAAAACATCCAATCCTCCCCTCACAAGTCTTTCATCTCAGATCCTAACTGAAATCATAGAAGACTGCTTTTACCCCTCACCTATGCCTCTCACTGTCCTCTGTCAGAATTATTCAGCTCTCTGAAGCATTACAAGATACACTATGTAGGAAAGCCATGGCAGAAGAAATTAAATAGTATTGTTAGGTATCTATAATTACTCCAAGTAATTTTTTTCCACAGTGCAGCAATTTCAAATTTCTCACAGTACTCTCTTTGGAAACCAGATGTTGACCATGTCAGCTGTGTGCTAAGAATGCATTTTCATGAGCTGTATTACTCGGAGCTGCAAAGCGATGGTTGGCGGCGGAGGGAGATGCTCCTGGAAAATTCCACCCATGCAAAAGCAGAGTGGACAGAGCAGAGACCTGCTGGCCTCCTCAGGGCTCAGGAAACTTCTCAAGTGTCTCCTTCTGTCACAGCATGAACTGGGCCCCTCTCATCAAGGAGAAAGAAAGGGAAATTTCTTCCCTGCTCCTGCCTGCAGGAGGGCAGACAGGGCAGCTGGAGGGAGAGTACATCTGAGAGATGTCTCCCAACACAAGAAGGGCATTGAACTGTTGAGGCAAGTTCAGAGGAGGGCCACAAAGATGCTCAGAGGGCTGCAGCAGCTCTGCTATGAGGACAGACTACAAGAGTTGGGGCTCTTCAGCTTGGAGAAGAGAAGGCTTCCAGGAGACCTTGGAGTGGCCTTCCAGTATCTGAAGGGGGCCTACAGGAGGGCTGGGGAGGGACTATTGACAAGGTCTTGCAATGACAGGATGAGGTTTTAACCTCATGGGTTTAAACTGGAAGAGGGGAGATTCAAACTAGATGTTAGGAATAAGTTCTTTACAGTGAGGGTGGTGAGACACTGGAGGTTGTGGCTGCTCCCTCCCTGGAAGTGTTCAAATCTTGGTTAGATGAGGCCTTGAGTGACCTGTTCTAATGGGAGGTGTCCCTGCCTATGGCAGGAGGCTTGAACTAGATGATCTTCCAACCTAAACCATTCTATGATTCTATGTTGGGTTTCCCCCAGGGGGTCCTGCACTGACTGTGGTAGTTTAAGGCTTATTAGAAAATTCCAATAATAGAAATCAGTACTTTCCTGAAAGCTCAGTCTACAATCTAAATAAATCAGATCATTGGATATGAAAGAATAATAATGATAAACTCTATATCATTCATTGGTTTGGTAATTGGTACAAAAAAGCCAATGCATAAACAATTTCATTCTTCTGTGCTTTTGGGCACTGGCTCTGCTTGCTGTTCCTTCGCTCCTCTCTAACTCCTCCACTAACCTTGACTGAGCAGATAACAGGTGAGTTTTCTCACCTGCTCTGCTGGTTTTCTATCTGGGGAGAGAGAGGCTGGCACTGACCCCTTCTGGAGGGGCTGGCATTGACCCCTTCTGGGCTTTCTTTGTCCAGGGGGAAGTTTAGATTTCTGCATTATTTCTAAACTGTATATAATTGTAAATACATGTAAATATATTTTGTATATATGCTTGTAAATTTAGTTTTGTTGTAAAATGTAGCTTTACCTTACTTCTGAGCCACCTGAGCTGGTCTGGTAAATTTTACTGGGGGAGAGGGAGAAATTTCCCAACTCATCACACCAAGCAACAGAGCCCTCCAGAGCAACACACAGACAGGTACAGAATAACGGAAACAAAAAAAATTGGTGGACCCCTCTCTGGCCAGAGTCAAATTTTTCACAGCAAGAGTGATTGCCCATTGGAATGGGCTACCCAGGGAGCTGGTGGAGTCACCATCCCTGGAGGCATTTAAAATGAGACTGCTTGTGGCACTTAGTGCCATGGTTTAGTTAATTAGAAGGTGTTAGGTTGGGCTCGATGATCTCGAAGGTCTTTGCCAACCTGGTTAATTCTGTGGTTCTGTGGACAGTTCCTCTCCAGCTCCCTGACATTTGGTCTGTCCCATTCCATAGTCAACAACTGCAGCAACAACTGTTTTGCATCTTCTAAAAGAATCCACAGATCCCTGACACGCAGTTCAAATACACTTCTGCTCTACCTTCTGCCTCCCCATTACTCTTTAATTACACTCACACTCAGACTGTCCTAATGCAGACCTTCTTTTCCTTACTGATTATTCCTTTCAGATACTTGCAGAAAATTATCATAGTCCCTACCTGGCAAAAATATAAACTTGGAAAAACTCTATCCTCAGCAACCAGGCAAGGGTCCAGTAAGACAAAGGCTACCCAGAGAATGCAGGTTTTAACTAAAGTTCAAGTTACACTGCACAGTAAACCCTGGGAATACTTCAGACTGTTTATTTGAGACAGGGGAGTTGTTAATGGAGAAAGCCCTCAGTGTAGATTTCACTAGACTGCACTCTTTTAATCTTTACTTGCAAGACAGTGTCTGCAGTAGTCCCAAACTGGAGCAAGGTGTCTGAGCAATGAACAGGAAAATATACACACACAGAGGACTTACTCTGGGACCAAACAGGAGACAGCACGGATGAGAGCAACTGTTCAAATACAGACACACACACATCTCTATGGGGCTGTTTCTCAGCCATCCCAAAAGCCAAAACCTCAGATAGCTTCCATTTATAAGAAAAAGGACAAGACATGAAGCTGGTGGAAATTACAAATGCAGGCTGATCTATACACAAGAGAAGCTCAAGGAAAGCAGCTGTCCACAGGTAGCCTCCATCAAAGGCAGAGAAGGAACAGAAATGAGATGCTGCCATAATCTCAACAGTCTTTACAAAGCAAACATAATTAAATGCAGCAATACAAAGAGCTCTGGCCCTGGTGAAAATGAGCACACATCTAAGAAGGAAAGCAAATAGCTCCCACTTCTAAAAAAGAACAAAAGTAAGGCACTGGCCTGAAAGAAGTGACCTGAGCAAGCCTGAATTCTTAAAACACTCAGATGGTGCTTGGAGCAAGCAGTTAAACTTGACATGCAGAAGCTGCTCTCAGGCAGCAGACTGCAGAAGAGACTATTTCTGTTACTTCCAGATCTCGTGGCTTGGGCTGTGAGACTGTCCTGTGGCTTAGGCTTCAAACCTCACAGTACACCTTTGCTGTCCAGTGCTGCACCCAGTGTAAGCTGATTGACCAGAACACACTACTCCTTCTCAAAGCCCACAGGATTACACAATACCAGGGTGGATCTAATGGGAAAACCACAGGATCTGCAGCACCTTTAGGATTAACGTTTCTCTCCAGTTTTCCACCCTTTTTCTTTTTGTTTTTTTTTTTTTTTATCCCCTTATTTTTCTTCCCCCCCCCTGCCACCTAAAGACATGTTGTGCAATGGATGGCAAGCTGTCCTCCTGCACAGTTTCCTCAGCCTTGTGAAGGCCAGCCCTTCATGCTCCAACACTGACAAAAAAGGTGTTCTGATCAAGCTGTGCAAAAAATCATTTTTCAAAGCAAGGTCTGAACAGGACAGGGGGAGGAGGGAGGAAATTAAAAACGTATTTGCTTCAGTCTAAACCCAGCTTTTTTGCTTTTTGTGAATTTTCCACTAAACAAACCTGTCCCTTCAACAGGCACAAAGAATGACCTTTATCAGACATGATTAATAGAAGAGATGGAAATTTGGATCCAAATGAATATCTGCAAAGATCCTTTGAATACTCGCTGGTAAAGGAACTCCAATTAACAACCACCACCACCACCCCCAACCACCAGATCTCTTTCATAGAAGCATAGAATGGTTAGGTTGGAAGGGACCTCAAGGATCATCCAGTTCCAACCCCCTGCCATAGGCAGGGACACTTCCCACTAGCACAGGTCACTCAAGGCCTCGTCCAACCTGGCCTTGAACACCTCCAGGGAGGGAGCAGCCACAACCTCCCTGGGCAACCTGTGCCAGTGTCTCACCACCCTCACTGTAAAGAACTTCCTCCTAACATCCAGTCTAAATCTCCCCTCTGTCAGTTTAAACCCATTGCCCCTTGTCCTGTCATTGCAAGACCTTGTTAACAGTCCCTCTCCAGTCTTCCTTAGGCCCCCTTCAGATACTGGAAGGCTACTATAAGGTCTCCTCTTTCTTGAGAGATGACAAAGACCACAACTTAAACCTCCATTCTGAGTGAGGCAGAAGGGATCCAAATGCAGGTTTTCCATTACCTAGGAGTCTGTCCTCACCACCTGCCCAACAAGGCTCAGAGATCTGGGGGAAAGTGCAGAGGTGACAGGAAGGCAATGGCATCAAATAGTATCTAAAGGCTTTTGAGAGTCTACATGAAAGCACTAAAATGTCAGTTTCCACCAATAAAACTTCCAAAATAAATCCTCCATATCTGACCAAAATTAATGAATATTTTTGTTGATCCTGAGCTATGTTCTATGAACTATTCACAGATTTCTTTGTTCCTACCACCATATCACTGAGGCTTGGGCATTAGCATCTGGAAAGGGAAGTACAGAGGCCTTATCACTCCTGGTCATTAATAACTCATGTTGTTTTCCCCAAAACCAGACTTTGGGGTCAAAATTGGCTAGAGTCTCATGCAAAAACTTCTCCCCTCTTTCCATTTGAGACTCCTCTTTCTCACCCTACACAACTGTGCAGTGCTGTTTTGCATCATTAAACAGCCTAACCCCATTCCACCACATGAGCTGCTGAATCTTACTCATAGTGAAATGTTGCCTGTATATTAATTTTGCAAACTGCTTTAGGATCCTTCTCGAAGGAAGGAACAATAGGAATGTAAGTCATTATCATGTACAGGAACCAAGGCAATAAACCTAAGGGAAACAAGCACCAGAAACTGTCACACGAAATGCAGACCAAGTCGAAAGCTTAAACAGGAACAAGAAAAAGGCTGTCAAACAATCTCCCAGGCTTGGCATGGTGAGAGACGTTGCAGAATGCAGCAGCCTGGCAGAAGGAAATTAAATCAGCCTGGCAAACTGCTGACTCAGCAGAAGACAGCACAACCTCCAGCACATTTTAGAAACAAACCCAAGTCAGTAACTGCCAGAGCCTTTCATGAGGAAGAAAGGCCAAAGAATAAGTGACAGAAACTCCAACACCACAATGAGGCAATGAAAGAGTGAGTGCTGGAATCTAACATTACCAAAGGCAGTCTGAAAAAAAACCTACAGACTCAGGGAAAGCACAGTTCAGGCAGAGGGGAAACAAATGATAGCAAACATATTGCACGCTCAAATCGATGACACTAAGCCCATGCCAGAGTTCATGAGCAGCACAAATAACTCAACCATGCCAGTTCCAGTGATAATGTCATGGTAGGCCTAAATAAGCCAAGGAGGGCTTGTACATGTCCTGGCTTGCCCAGGCGTGCTCCCCTGCTCCCCCTCCTTCTGTGCTGGGGGTGGCAGCCATGGGAAAGGGGACAAAAGCCCTGGCTGCACCTAATAAGCACAAGCCNAGGCTCTGATGCCTCCACGCGTTCTGCCTGCACAGCCAGCTGACACCGTGCCCAGACTGCACACCACAAGATGTCCTGCCTGCACATGAAAGCCTGCTGCCAAGACAGCCAGGACCAGGTCAGAGATCGTCTGCCTCCTTTCTCCAGCACCCAGGAGCCTGGGGAAACTCCAAAGCCTCTAACAGCTTTTGGCCTGACAGCAGCCCCACCACCTGCTTCGGGTATTGTCCCATGATATTTTTGTGAGTAAATACTTCGAGCCTCTGGTAATCATTAATTGCCTTCTGCTATAAGCAGAAAGGAACTTCCTGTGCCCATCCAGTGGCTAAGCAGGATAACTAACTGCAAGCAGTGTAAGTGACCACACAAACCTTCTCTGTCAGTAAAAATGTTTGCTTATGCTGGTTACCTTTAAAGTGTTCCAGTTTTGCCTGTTGCCTGTATGTATAGATTTCCAAACCCTGCATTTCAAACCTCGTATATAAGTTTTCTGGTGAGATTTAATGTTAATAAACAGTTTTTGTAGTTATTAACAATCTCTGCCTGGACATCAAAATTAATATCAATTATTAATTTTGCATCATTCATAACAGGTAAGCAGAGTTTTAATCACAGAACTAGAGGTTGGAAGGGACCTCCAGACATAGAGTCCAATCTCCTTGCCAAGGCAGAATCACCTAGGATAGTTCACACAGGAACACATCCAGATGGGTTTTGAAAGTCTCCAGAGAAGGAGACTCCATATAGTGAGACACCCTTGAAAAGCAGCAAAGTTAATGCTTAACAGCACAGAGAAAACCATGGGGTGAAAGTCTGCCTTGGTCTAGTAAAAAATGCTACCAAGATACAGGTCAGGATCAAGCCAAGTTGACCACAGTCAGGATTCAAACCCAACACAAGGAGCATGCAAAAACTGTCTGCACAAATGTTAGTCAGAATCAACACCAGAGGAGAGAAACCAAGACAAAGAAACATCAAACAAGCTAGTACTTACAGGGAAGAAATCTGAGTAATTTCATGGCAAGAAAAAATTATTTCAAATGCATTCAGAAGCAAATGTGGCTGGATTTCTACTGCAGGAAAAGCAAACTGCCAAAATCATAGCAAAAATAAAAATAAAAATGAGGAAATGGAGGAGGAAGATAAAGAAAAAGCAAGAGAAAGAAAAATGTAGAATCCTATGAATATGCAGATAAGGGCACAGCAGCACCTCCCTTCTCTCAGGCCGCGAGGAAGGGAGGAAAATAGAGCCTGCAGTTGACAGCATTCAGGAAATGTGAAAATAGAAAAAGCAAAGGATTGACAAGCAAAGACACCATCAGCATGGAGCAGGGCAGATTTAGATTAGGAAGAAGTTCTTTACTATGAGGGTGGTGAGTTGTCTAGAGAAGTTGTAGGTATCTCATCCTTGGAAATATTTAGGCCCAGGCTAGATAAGGCTTTGAGCAGTCTGGTCTAGTGGAAGGTGTCCCTGTCCATGGCAGGGGGTTGGAACTAGATGATCTTTAAGGTCCCTTCCAACTCAAGCCATTCTGATTCTATGATTCTGTCAGAGAGTCTAAAGTCAATGCAATCCAACAGATGAGAACACAGCCTCAGGCACCAGGGGCACATCCACTCACTGTAAGCACTTCAGCAGAAGCTATACTAGCACACTCTCCAGACTCAGTTTGGTTGGCTGCTTCCTATGTACCCTCACGTCTTCACAAATTTCAAATCTTAAAGCCACCAAAATTCCCATTCCTGAAGTTCCAAAAATTTTGTTTGATGTCTTTTTGTTTCACAACTACAGCCACTCCTGGGGAAAACAGAGGTGATGAAGCAGGGAGGCTTTGTGCATGAAGCTTGACATGTAAATATGTGGTGGGACCAGGTCACTTCTGGTTTGGAGGCAGTATCTTCTCCACCACAGGGATATGCTGGAGGGGAGAAAATCCCTTCTGCTTAATGAGGAGGACTGGATTGGGGGTCCCAATTTCTCAATGTACTACTAAAAGTCTTGTAGACCTATCTCATCTCAAGCCATCAGACTGCCTTGAGCAAGCTGCTCTACCAGAGGGTATCCCTGCCCATGTCAGGGAGGTTGGAACTAAATGATCTTTAAGGTCCCTTCCAAGCCAAACCATTCTATGAATCCATGTATCTGGCCACCAAGAGCAAAGGGAAGTAACCTGCCTTTTCCAGTGGCACTGAGGAAATCCATGTGGTTTCTGACTGCTACAGACTCCCTGAAGCATGTGGCTGGGGACAAAGCAGAGGAAAGCAAAGTTTGCTGCATTGTGTATCCAACCTGTCCATGTCAGCCCTGAGTGGAGTACAGCTGGAGCAATTACTGTTGGGCTGATAAATAGACAGTACACTCATAAATACATTTTTTTTGGGGGAAAAAAAATTCCCACATTCAGTTTGAAATTAGAGAAGGGGTTGGCCTGAAGAGAAGGCAAAGAAGGAGATTCTTAGAAAGGCAGCACATGCAACTTAGCCTCTTCACAGTTACATGCTTTGCTTTAAAATGGCAATGCATAAAATGAAAGGTTTGGAACATTTCATTTCCACATGACATTTTTCAATCAAAATGGCTGTTAGAAAATGTTTTTATTATATTTAAATGATTTATTTTTTCCCCCAGCCAGGTCAGAAAATCATCTTGTGTGAACTCAAAAAGAAATTATAGAAACATAGAAGCATAGAATGATAGCAATTGGAAGGAAACTCTGGAGATCATTGAGTCCAACCCCCCTGCCAAAACAAGATCAGATAGGGCAGGTCACACAGGAAGGCATCCAGACAGGTCTTGAAAGTCTCCAGAGGAGGAGACTCCACAACCCCTCTGGGCAGCCTGTTCCAGTTCTCCAGCACTCTTACAGCAAATAATTTTTTCCTCATGTTGAGGAGATGTCCATCACTCCTTGTCCTATCCCTAGGCAGCACTGAAAAGAGACTGGCCCCATCTTCTTGATACCCACTCTTCAAATACTTGTAAACATTGATAAGATCCTCTCTCAGCCTTCTCTTCTCCACACTAAACAGCCCCAGGCCTCTCAGCCTTTNTTTGCTTTAAAATGGCAATGCATAAAATGAAAGGTTTGGAACATTTCATTTCCACATGACATTTTTCAATCAAAATGGCTGTTAGAAAATGTTTTTATTATATTTAAATGATTTATTTTTTCCCCCAGCCAGGTCAGAAAATCATCTTGTGTGAACTCAAAAAGAAATTATAGAAACATAGAAGCATAGAATGATAGCAATTGGAAGGAAACTCTGGAGATCATTGAGTCCAACCCCCCTGCCAAAACAAGATCAGATAGGGCAGGTCACACAGGAAGGCATCCAGACAGGTCTTGAAAGTCTCCAGAGGAGGAGACTCCACAACCCCTCTGGGCAGCCTGTTCCAGTTCTCCAGCACTCTTACAGCAAATAATTTTTTCCTCATGTTGAGGAGATGTCCATCACTCCTTGTCCTATCCCTAGGCAGCACTGAAAAGAGACTGGCCCCATCTTCTTGATACCCACTCTTCAAATACTTGTAAACATTGATAAGATCCTCTCTCAGCCTTCTCTTCTCCACACTAAACAGCCCCAGGCCTCTCAGCCTTTTCTCATCAGAGAGATGTTCCAGTACTTTAATCATCCTCATTACCCTCTATTGGACTCTCTGCAGCATATCCCTGCCCCTTTTGAACTCGGGAGCCCAGAACTGGACACAATAGGAATTTGTTGTCATTCACCAAAATTACAGAACGACATCTAGGTTTCTTTTTTTCATTTCTAACCAAGTCAAATCACCCTTCCTGTCTTTTTGAGGATGTTGTAGACAGATCAGAGATGATAGATTGGATTCTCAATACTAGGACTATTTATTCACTGTACCTATGCTTGAAAGCTCATCCCCCTGATATTACCTGGATTAAGATATGGATGTTTATTGTCCACATGCTGGGATAACAAATTTGCACAGTCAATTAAATGCTCGTGATGAAAGTGACACAGATACACAGCAACACCTGACACATGACAGAAACCTCTGAGATGGAGGCAAGCAGGAGGGTTTTCAACTAGGAGCAATGTGGCTGTGGCACCAGCACCCCAGCCCTGCACTGCAAGGTGGTGCTGCATCACAAGAGGTAGCTTTGCCACAGGCTTTTTGGATTCTCTGTAACATTAAGCTTATGCCATTGGGTGTTAAGAAGACTGGCAATTTTCCAGCAGCACTGGGTATTTTTGAGTTGTTGCACCTGCTGGGCTGCAGCTCTACAAGCACACAAAAGCACCTTTACTGATTTTTCCCATCTGCCCTTCACACTTTCAATGAGGCCCTCATAAGCTTGCACAAACCCAGTTACAATTCTCTGCTGCCTATCAAAGCCTTCACTAGAGTTAGGCAGTTGGTGTGTAAAGCCTGCTGCCTACCATGCTGACTAATGTTGTCTGATTGTTCCCTTGTACTCCCCCGTTGGTCCATCTGTACCCATCTGCTGTCTTTTGTCTTCTAATTAAATTGTAACCAGTTTGGGGGTAGGAGCCACCTTTCTGGTTAGTGTTCACACAGCTCCCTGCAGAGCACAGTCCCAAGTCCCTAACTGAGTGTTGGGGATAGGGGTGATGATAGGCAAGGCGACTTGCATGCACATGCAGCAAGGGGGAACAGTGACTCCCCTCACTGTGCAGTATGAGCAATTCATCTGGAAGAAAGCCCCAGACTAGAGCTCTCCTCCAGAACACAACCAACGCTGCGTTAGTACACTGGGCACAGTCCTCAGGGTTGTTCTGTCTAAGGAGTCAGCTTGGCAATCCCACAGTATCACAGTATCACCAAGGTTGGAAGAGACCTCAAAGATCAAGCCCAACCCATTACCACAGACCTCAAGACTAGACCATGGCACCAAGTGCCACATCCAAACCCACCTTGAACACCTCCAGGGACGGTGACTCCACCACCTCCCTGGGCAGCCCATTCCAGTGGGGAATGACTCTCTCAGTGAAGAACTTTCTCCTCACCTCCAGCCTAAACTTCCCCTGGCACAGCTTGAGACTGTGTCCTCTTGTTCTGGTGCTGGTTGCCTGAGAGAAGCAAGCAACCTCCTCCTGGCCACAACCACCCTTCAGGTAGTTGTAGACAGCAATAAGGTCTCCCCTGAGCCTCCTCTTCACCAGGCTAAACAATCCCAGCTCCCTCAGCCTCTCCTCATAGGGCTTGTGCTCGAGGCCTCTCACCAGCCTCGTTGCCCTTCTCTGGACACGTTCAAGTACCTCAAGTACCTCCCAGTAAAGGTCAGATGGCTACTATCATCCTCATCAGCCACACCAGCACGGAAATGGTAGGAGGTATTCTAACTATAACCTGGGCTTAATAAAGATCTCCAGATTGTCCAATACCTGATTTGCATCAGAGGACAAAGTCTCTCCAAGAAGCTGTCATTGTTTCAATGTATGAATTCCCTCCAGTAGCCAAGGAGTGGCCTGGTGGAGAAGAGCCAGAATATTTTTCTGCAGGCTCATGAATCATATAAATACACTCCAAAATTCAAGCAAACAAAGTCAGAAACTGTTTCAGTAAGAGAGCAAACAACTTACACCACAGNGCAGGGGGTTGGAACTAGATGATCCTTGAGGTCTTCTTCCAACCTTCCCATTCTATGATTCTATGATACACTCAAATGATATAGGGTGGTTAGGAGGAGATGCACAGCTAGTGTCCTCTTTGGTCAAAGAGATGGAGTAGCTCGTTGTTGAAGGATGCAGTAATCTAATCTAATGGTCTGATCTGATCAGCCACCAAAGATATCAATTGATCAGCATGTGCACAAGATTTACACAGGTGGATTCTTCAGAAAGATTGTTTCATTTATTGCCTGATAAGGAAAGCTTTGTGTGTTTCTTGCATCTGCCCTTCTCCTTAGCAGCCAGTTTTAGATTAAGATGGTCATAATTAGCCACAAATACATTGAGTTACATCCCAGGCAACTGTGAAAAGCCAGGCCGAATCCTGACAGTGGATGCAGCATAGGTGCACAAATAAAGCCATCTGGCTGTCTGATGGAATCAGGGTCATCAACAGAGCCATCAGGTGTGACCTAGATCAGGTATCTATGGGACACTCACTTGTGAGTGAGAAATCCATAAAATATGTATTCTTTGATGCAAGTCTGCTGTCTAACAAGAAGCAAGGGATTTAGGAAATTAGGATCTCTTGGAGAAATGTCCAGAAAGAACACTTTAGAAATAAAGGAGGAAATATATTTACAGACTCCTATTCTAATTTCAGCCATATGTGCTTAAATTCAAAACAGTTCATCTGCCCAAAGTGAAGCTATATCCTTCCAAAAACTGGTTCTATGGGAATAGAATCAGTCATTGACTATGAGTAAGTTTAAAAAAAAAAACACAAAACTCCTATGCCATTTCTCCTCAGGGACAATGAGTCATAAATCCCCATGTACACAGAGAAATTAGCACAACAAGACTGGTTGGCAAAAGGAATCCAATCTTGTCTCACCATAAAAGGAGTCAGTGGGGTAAAAAAAAACACCCAAAACATTTCCTCTGTGAAGTCCCTGGGCATGCTGTCAAGGTGCCAAAACTCCACACAGAGAAGAACCTGACCAAAGACAGTAACTTTCAACCCTGGGAGGCAAACATACCTGTGCATGCATGTGGAAGTGTGCTGAAAAGCTTGCTTAGGTGGGCATCAGGCAATACAGGGAGGAAACTGTCTCAGACAATCTAGACATCTTCATAAAGGCAAGGGAGGGCCTTCAGAGAAGAGGCATGGATTTGTACAGCTACAGGTTTCACAACTCCATATTCTTGTTCCTCTCTTATTTTAAAAAAGCTTTTTTCAAAGATTTAAAGAAAGAAAGAAATCCAAATCCTTCCTTCTACTGAGAAACATAGCAGGTCCATGAATCATCTTGGTTCTTTATGGAGTCACCAGTATCATGCCAACCCTTACTAAAAGCCAAGAACACTGATCAGATCTTTCAGTCCTCTTCTGTCATGTTATTTCTGCTACCGGGACATCGAGGCACGTAAGGAAATGACAATGAATGTTTCTTCTAAGGCATAGAAAGACCAGAGACCAGGCCTGAAGGCTGAATTATCAAAAGCTGGAGCCCCTTCAGCATCTCTGTGGTGTTCATCAGCCTTTCAAAGCTGCAGACTGCAGGAGGTGACAAGTGTCTTCAGTAAGGACTTTTGTTTGCAGCCATCCACAATAGACTTCATGCCTGCCCACAAAAAAAGGTACATGGTAGAAGCTTGCAGAAGTCATGTCCTTACTGGAGCCAGGCTTGAAGTTTTTGCTGATCAGCTTGTCCATAACCCAGTTTTTCTTTTCTATCAAATCAATGGTCTCTTGTGAGACACTCTTCAGGTTCATAGAATCACAGAATGGTAAGGTTGGAAGGGACCTCAAGGATCATCTAGTTCCAACCCCCTGCCATAGGCAGGGACACTTCCCACTAGTACAGGTCACTCAAGGCCTCATCCATCTTGTTCATCTAATCACTGAAATGTAGACTGGCACAAGAAATCACTTACTCCATTCACCAGCTCTGAGGCAGGACAAGATAGATTTAGATCTTGCACTGTTGGATATTCTTCTATGTGTCCTCCAGCAAATGAGCCTCACCATGCCTCACCATGCTATCAATTAGCTAGCTCCCTACATATCTAACCAAAATCTTTCAGCCTGAAGATTTTGCAGAATTCCTTCTCCTTTCTGCTCACCATGGACATGAAAAGCAGCTAAGCACAATATTCTTTTTTTCAGCAATGAGTTAGCTATCCAGAGACTTCTCTTCTTCCCCTTCCTCTTTTTTTTTTAGATAAAACAAACAGGGGGTTTTTTGCATTTTTTTTTCTAAATTCTTTGTTCCTTTCTGTAACTTCTTCCCACATACCAAGGGAATGTTTCCCAGTGACACTGCTCTGTCCCAAGCAAAGGACAGTGTCACACAAGACCACTGACTCACCTAATTTGGAATATAATCAAGCTTGAACTCATCTTTGGAAAGCCCACGGGGCAGAAAATAGTGGGAATATTTTTCACCCTGTTTCAGCTTTAGGGTGTAGTGGAAGGCTACAGTCCCTGAGGCAGCTGATAGCACGTTACAGCAAGAGGCCCCACTCACAGGGAGCTCTAATGTGTGCACCAGTGTAGGGGAACAGGTTAAGAGCAGCCTGTCCATGAATTTGTAATCATGGCCACACCAATGGCTAGAGAAAGCAGAACAGATGCTGCTAATTGATTTTCAAGAGTTCAGAAGTCAAACACTGATAGTTATACAAGCAGCAGCAGGCAAATATTTTGTCTGGTGAGGGTTAATGGGGGCAGAGGATTAGCACATCCAGCAGAAAGAGTAAGTCTTTCAGCATATTTCCCCATCTGTCCCCCTCTAAGATGGTATGTAGTGGCATCCTGGCCAAACCTATCTCCTGGGACAGACTTTGCTCGTCCAGCCAGAAGCAGGAGTTACTGGAGCATGTGCTAAGAGATGCCCTGGGGAGCTTGCAATCAAAGGGCTCTGTGGGGTGGTGCAAGATGCTGCTGTTACGAGCCACATGGAAAGGTACTCGTAAGCCTCACTGACACACCTAAGGGAAGATGCAGAGAAGCATCATCAGAAGAGGCTAAAAACAACCTAGTGATAGAAGTGATGCAAAACTCACTAGAAATTTAAGAAATTAAAGAGAAAGAATCCTAAAGAGGGCCTCAGAGATAGCAACATTTGCACCATTGCCAGATTTGCTTAGGGAAAATGAGGCACCAGACAGGAGGATCTGGGAGCTAATGGGATAGGATTGTTGTACCCTGCCTCAACAGGAAAAGCAGATGTGAACAAGAGCTGCAAAGCAGCACTTGCCAGCTCTCACAAAGGGATCATAAACCTAGAAATAAGTCCTCATTATACACACAATAATAGGAGAGCAAAAGAGAGAGGCAATCAGTAAAGAAAAGGTCTCAGTGAAAACTCTTCCCACACAAAACTTCACAACCTACAGACACAAAATCTAGAGTAGTACCAATCCTCTGGCTCACCTTGTGATACCTCTGACTCCAGCTCACAGCTGCACTGAGGAATGGTCCTCCATAGGGTATAAGGATGGACCTCCTTCTCCCCCTCCATCTGCATAGAACAGGAGCTTCTTCTAGGCACCCAAAACACACCTAGGCTGTCCAGTCAGCGAAGAAAAGAGCTCTACTAACTAGCCAATTAAAAGGTGGTGAGGGAAGACACGTTGTCCCTCAGGAGCAGGGAACAGAGGAGTGCAGGAAATGCAGCACATTTGCTCATCACAAGAGGAATCATTACTCATGGCTACAAGGGCAGAAGAGCTTAGATCCTTACCAGAAAATGGTTTCTCTGTGTGTTCTTTCATGATTGTCAGCCCTATGAGGCTTCAGTCTGTCTGAAGGACACAAGAGGTTTATCATCATCAGAACCTGAGGACAGTCGTAGCTCTTCCTGAAAACAAATTCCTGTTCTGCAATAACTGGTGGAGTTTTGAAGATATTTCTTCCTGAATTGGAACAAAAACTCAGAATCTCAAAATTTGTCACAGACCTGAAATCCTGAAGCAGTTCACTATCTGCATTTTCACTGCTTAGAAAATAGAAGGCTTTCAATTTGTTTAAAACATTTCTTTGTGTGTGTATGTATATATACACGCACACCCCCAACATGAGACATAGTCCTCACAGTCCATTTGCCATCTTGCAAGCACCAACTGCACCAAGCTGTAGGGAGCAGCAAACTGCCACTAAATCCAGAGGGGACTAATAATCAGAAGATTAGATAACATCACCTACCAAGAGAGACTGAACAAATTCTTGTTTCATCTACAGCAGAGGCAACTGGGAGACAGCAAGATAGAAGCCTTCAAACGTACATAGGAAAGATAAAAAGAAGAAGAGGATAAACAATTCTCTAGGTCCACTAGGGAGATGACAAGTAGTAATGGGCTTAAACTGCAGCCAGGGAAATCTAGGTTAGACATTAGGAAAACTTTCCAGGGTAAGGAGAAAGAAGCCATAGAAGAGATTGCCTCAGGATTTCATGGAGTTTCTAGCATCCAAGGACTCTCAGAACAGGTGAGACAAACATCTGTCAGGAGTAATTTCAGTCTAGTTGATCCCTCCCTTGAGCACAGGGAGGGGTTAAACGACCTCTTGATGTGCCTTCTGGGCACATTGGCTGATTATGAATAAAAGTGGGTAGTGATGTAATTAAAGACTGAGCTATAGTGAATACACACAAGTGGATTAAATCAGTGTTTCCCACATAACCTTTCATCTACCCTTACCTACTGCCTCAGTGTTTGACTTGGAAACTTCTGTGATTTGCACAAGTTCTATGTGTTGCCTGGAAGTTGCCAGGACAAAGCACCTTGTTAATTTAGCAAAAATTGGTGAGAGACTGGATGATTTTAATTTAGCAAATATTGGTGAGAGACTGGATGATTTCACACTGAAAAGCAATGCACTTACAAGAATATTGGGACTGGATAATTTATGGCTTGTATTGTGGCATTGACACAAAGCTGCTGTCAGGGGTCAGAACTCTGCTTTGTCTGGTTCTCTGCAAACACAGAACAAAAACTGTGGTTCAGTAAGGTGAAGTGCAAGATCCCACACCTGGGTAGGGGCAATTCTCAGTACCAGTACAGGTTGGGGTTGAGGAGATTGAGAGCAACCCTGCAGAAAAAGATTTGGGGTACCAGTGGATGAGAAACTGGTCAAGAGCCAGCAAAGGGCACTTGTAGCCCAGAATGCCAACTGTACCCTGGGCAACATCAAAAGCAGCACAACCAGCAGGTTGATAGAGGTGATTCTGCCACTCTGCTCTGGTGAGACCTCACATAGACTACTGTGTCCAGATCTGAGGCCCTTGACACAAGAAGGATGTGGATCTGCTGAAGTGGGTCAAGAAGAGGACTACGAAGATGATCAGAGGGCTGGAGCACCTCTCCTTGAAGACAAGCTTAGAGAGCAGAGGTTGTTCAGTCTGGAGAAGACTTCAGGGAAACCTTATAGCAGCATTTCAATATCTGAAGGGGACTACAAGAAACCTGTTTAGAAGGGCATGTAGAAATATGATGAGGGGAAATGGTTGTAGAATCATAGAATGGTAAGGTTGGAAGGGACCTCAAGGATCATCTAGTTCCAACCCCCTGCCATAGGCAGGGCAAGGTAGATTTAGGTTGGACATTAGGAGCAAGGTAGATTTAGGTTGGACATTAGGAAGTTATTTACTATGAGGGTTGAAAGACACTGGAACAGATTGCCCAAGGAGGTGGTGGAGGCCTGATCCCTGGAGACATTCACTGTCAAACTTCATGGGGTTCTGAGCAATCTGATCTAGTTGGAAATGTCCCTGCTCACTGCAGGGAGGTTGGACAAGATGACCTTCAAGGGTCCCTTCCAAAAGAGTGCATTCTATGATTCTGATTTAAATTATAATCTGTGCTACAATACTGTTTGTATTTACATAGAATGGAGAAAATCAAGAAAAAGGGTATGAGGTTCCAGGTGTGAAAGGTATTAGTCTGTGGTGAGAACATGTTGGAGATGACTTCTACATTTTCCAAGAAGAGTCTGCAGTATAAAATTCAAACAGCTCAGAAGATTGTAATAATCTGATCTTCCCACTGAGCAAGACACCCACAATGAGGTACAACATTTGTGTTCAGGAAGAACTATGGGGTTTTCATACCATAGTTCATCACAGTCTCATATCTATCCAGCACCAGCTCCTACAAAATTAAGAACTATTCTGGTTTAATGAATGTAGTTCTCATAGACAGCAAGACCCAAGCAGGTCCCAGGTCTAAACTCAGCATTCCAGCTCACCAGCATCCCTTCCATTAATTGTCTGGTTCATCTGAGAGCCCACAGATGTGCTCTCAGAGACCAAACAACAATTCTTAACCACCCATGGAAGCCCTTAAGCCCTCACTGAGGGTGCAACAGGATAATGCATATGACAAGCATGATAAAAACAGGAGTGCATTTAGCTGTCCCTCCCCAGAGCCTGTAAAGCATTCCAGCAACAGATTCCCCACAGCCGGCCCTGCTAATAATCCCTAGCAGGATTCCTGCTGCTACTGACTCATTTTCCTAACAATTGAGATTTCCTCTGTGAGAACAAATTTGATGCCAGCAAGGAACAAATCCTCCTGGACTTTGCCTGGTGGGCTTTAGTGAAGTTGTGCAATGGGCAGAGCCTGATGTGAGTCTTGCTTGCCAACCCTCCAGGCAATATCCTGTCAGGCTGCTTCTAAACATGTCCAGGGGCTATATATACAGGCTCATGCTATGCCACATATTTCTTCACACCCCTGACCCACTGAGTCCTCTGCTGATTCTTCCACACCACACATTCTTATCTGGTCTGCACAGTATGAAGACCAGTCTGCCTCCTGGGCCTTCATGGAAACCAGGCTCTCAAGCTTCAGAAACTGCTGGGGTATCTTTGTGCCTGTCAGGCAGTAACACAATGGTTCTTGTGCTTCCTTCATAAGTTACTCCCACAGCCCCTTTCTGAACGTGCTTTTGCTGATAGCTCCCTATTTCATTCTCTTTTCCCCACAAATTTCTTCCTGGCTTTGGCCATGCAGGCTACTTGCAAGTCAATGCAGAGAACAAGCAGACAAGCAGAGAAGGCTTTTTGTGCATGGTGGGGCAAAAGAATATTTTTCTAAGCCATACACATGACCACATCCAGACCAAGCTCTGCTTCATATCTACTGAGTGTTCTGCTGAATTCTCCCTGCTTTCACTTTTCATGCCTTACTTTCTTAGCCCACAAACTACTTCAATTCAAACCTTTGGGAGTGCTTGTTCTGAACCTGGACCACTGACATTTATGTGGGAGGTGAAATGAGCCAAAGCTTTGCACTAACACAGAAATCCACATCATTTCTAAAATGATGTTTTGGGTTACATGCAAATCATTCAGAAATATACACATTTGGAGCTTTGAACAACTTCATGTGGTCTCATGTGGTACACATCCCACTGAATGTACCATCCCATTGCAAATGACACTGGCCAGATACATCAAGCACAGTTAATGCTGGTACACATTACTAAGTGTGGCTGTAGCTCAATCACAGTCATTTAGCACACAGAACCTCACTGCCTCCAAGCCATGCAGAGGAATATTTTCTGTCTTTGCCACTGAAACCCATGGCACAGAGAAGGTCTCTTCTCTGAAAGGAAGGAAAATTTATGTTCTGAGGTTACAGAAGGGAAGCTGATGAATTTTTTATGCATGCTAATGGAAGAATGTAATGGCATCCTGCATGGGGAAGGCAGCAGCCTGGGTATTGGAGATAGCAGTGGTCCAGGAGGCAAGGAGATTGCCAGCCCTTGATAAGAAGTACAGAAAGGCAGATTTTGGGCAAATAATCCCCTCTACCTCTATCCTGATGCAGTTTGAGAAGTACCAAACATGTCCTACCCTCTCCCACTTCCTCTCCTTGGTCAGAAGGATGACCACGAGCTTGGGATGCATCTGGTATCCGTCTTCACTGAACGACAAATTCCTGCCTTCAAAGGTAACATTGATCAGGTACCTGCAGGAGACAGAAAAGAGCAAGGAGAAGGTTAACACTTGGGATTTGAACCTGAAACAAGAGCCCACTTCACCCCTGCAGTTGGTGGTAGAAGCATGGTGCAAACAACAGAAAATCTAAGAGGAAGGAGGACATGAAACAGGACAATTACACCAGGAATCGGCACAATCAGGCAAGCCAATTGTCTGCGTTCTGTAACTGGGCTAGGGAAGCCAGGTCCCATCTTGGTTCTCAGCAAATTCCTGAAAGCACACATGATGCCTCCTCCTTGGGGGTATCACAGTATAAGCAAGGTTGGAAGAGACCTCAAAGATCATCAAGTCCAACCCATTACCACAGACCTCAAGACTAGACCATGGCACCAAGTGCCACGTCCAAATGTGCCTTGAACACCTGGATGAGGCCTTTAGCAGCCAAGTCTAGTTGAGAGGTATCCCTGCCTACAGCGGGGAGGCTGGCATAGATGATCTCTAAAGTCCCTTCCAAACCAGGCCATTCTATGATTGCACCATCTGAAGCAGATTAGTAACAGGGTCAGTGGGTATTTAAATAGTGCAGCACAAGTCCTTTTACCTAGGGACAGAAGCATGCCTCATACCCAGCAAGATCACACCAAAGGGTGATCAGCCCTGCAAGTCACCACAGCAATGTAACAATTCTCTTTGTCTGGACAGACCCCATCACTTCTGCACAAGGCACCCTCCTTTGAGGCATCTCCTGTCAGCTGTACAAATGGACTGTTAAACAGTCCAGCCTTTCATCTTACTTATCCTAAGGCCTCTTCACTCAGCTCTGGCAGTGGACCAAGATTACAGCTACCCTCATTTCAAGGCCTAGCTGCCTGGTGAGGGAGTGTTCAAGTGGTGTTGCTGTAAATGAGAGCCAGGTATATTGTTTTCTTAATTGTCACATCATCCAGAATGACACTGTGGGAAGAGGAGGAGGCAAATACACATTTCACAGTTCAGTGGCTTATATGACATCTCCATGGCACACTGACAGTTTCTCCTGTTCATGTGTTTCACTTCAGTTCACAGTCCTGTTGCAAGAAGTAGATTTTGCCTTTATACACCTGCTTTGGCACCAGCAGCATTACAGCCACTGTCAGAGGTGACCAAGCTGTCTGCAGAGCTAGCCCCAGGACTCTGCCCTCCCCTGCTTTGCCCAGTTCTCCTATAAATTACACAAGCAGTATTTCCATTACAAACATGAGAGGGTCTCATGCTCTGTTACACCATGACACTAGCAAACATTTCCTGATATTTAGCTTCAGCTTGTCCCTTCTGAACTCAGTTTGATCAAGAAAAAAAAAAATATATAAAATCTGTTCTTTCAGTGGGTTCACACCTTTCCACTATCTGCACACAGAGAGCTCCCTGCTAATTTAATGGAAGAACTGGTAACAAAGAAACTTCTTCAAACAAATAAAAAAGCAGGTCATGATTTTAGTTTCTTCCTTTTCCCAATCTTTTTTGTCCTAACTCCATTAATCAACCAAACTCATCCAGTAATTTCCCCTTACCAAATGCAGTCAGCAATTATGTTTATTTCTAAAGGCATACTTGGTCCACATTGTGACCTTCAGGGGACATGCACAGCATAGAAAACATAGCCATGAGGGAGCCCAGTGTGAAAAATTTGCATCAGGATGGTTTTTGAAGACAGACTCTTCATTATTTTTCAAAGGTTGGACTTATTCAGCACCCAAACACTGAGAGAGTCCCAAAACATCAGCTGCCTGGAAAAATCTTAGCCATGCAGTTGTTTGTAATGATGTAAAACATCTGATGTCAGGACCATACAGGCTCTTTCTCTAGCACTTCTTTCACAGCCATTTGCATTGCTCTGGTACTGAGGAACACCAAGCACAGACCATTGCTGCGTATGTGCAACCTACCAGACTCTGGCAGTGGGAAAGAACTTCCAGTGGACCAAGACTACAGATAGACCCATTCATGAATTCTCTGCACTGGACACCAAAGACAAAGCAAGCCTCCAAGAAGATAAAGATGCCTTTAGCCTGATGGGAGTTGCAGCTTTCTATATGTCAGTAGTTAGAACGCAGAGCCACCACCATTGAATTAAACAGCCAGCAATATTAAACATTCCTCAGCTCTTTCCCCTCCCACCCAAGAACGATGCAACTATGGGAATCTCCCTTGCACAGTCTGACAAAAGTGTTCAGAGAAATCAGCAATAGCTGTGACACAAGAAGGTGTCATTTCTGTTTGTTTTCCTCTGGAAAGATTAGAACCTCGAATAACAATCAAGGAAGGATCATCAGCAACTCCAACCCTCGGAGCTGCCTTGAGATTTACACTTAAAGTGGCACAAAAATCCCTCACTTTGCACCTTAATGACTGAAATTAGTCTCCAAATTTGGCACAATAACTTTTCAGAGGGTTTTCTCTCAAACCCATTAACAACATGCTTACAAAGTTTGGAGGAGTGCAGAAGCTTGGTTCTTCTTTAGTCACCTACACAGGGATGCGGGGTGAGAGCAGCACATGGAGAGCTGTGGGGCTTGTGCAAGTGTGCTGAGCAAGGGGACTCCTGTACGACAAAGAATCAGGGCTTGGAGGACTCCCTGGCAGCGTGCTGCAAGGCAGCCATACTCGAGTGGCTCTGCCCTCCATCACTGCTGCATCGAGAGCCATTCTCTTCTGCAGGAGCACTTCCCCAGCATGCCAGCAGTGCTGCTGCCTACCCTGGTCCCTGTAACCTACACAGGCTTCAGCCTCCAAACGTGCCACCAATGGCTGAGCCATCGGCTGCAGCAGGAGGGTAGCAGGCCGTGTACATAGGTGAAGTAATCCAAGATGAAACTGCATGCAGAAGGGTTCATCCATGATTTCCTGGATGGTTTAGACTCTAAGAGAGAAAGGGGGCACCAAGGGGGCAGACACAGGCAATAAAATTAATTTAATCACTAGAAACACCATTCAGCAGAGAATTTTGCTTATGTGAGCATTTCTATCACTGTTCAATACAGTACAGAAGGGTAGAGCCCTTCCCCAGACCAGTGGAGATGCAGTGGCTACAATGCCACAACTGAGTTAGGCAGAAGCAAATTACACAAGGTACTGTGGACAGGGTGGACTTTGTGAGTCCTTTGGTATGGATGAGCAGGCAGGAACAAAGAAAGAAGGGACATGACCTTGGGCACAAAGCAAATCAGAATCATGGGGACCCGACTCCCTACCCAGTGCTCTGACCATTAGGTAACATCACCTGCCATAGATGTGAGGCTGTCAGCCCTGCAAGTTAATGGAGAGTGTTTCAAAGGCTGGTTGGCATAGGAAATAGAGCATTAAAACCACATCAGATGGCCAATTTAGGACCAGCAGAGAGATGTGACATTTTAAATGGTTTCAGCTAGTGATGGAGAAAGTGTGGAGAGGCAAATGTGGCAGGCAGAGGGTGCTTGTGGGGAGACAGGAAGGGTGTGAAACAATTTTTTTCTCTACCCCAAAGACAGCTCTCAAGAAGATGCTTTTGAAATCATCATTAACTGCTCCTATTTCTGCCTTCAGTGGCTTGCTGGGAATCAGCTCCTCCTGAACCTGATGACCAGGTGGAGAAATGTGGACATTGCCTCAGTTCAGCCTGGTACACTCCTCACCTCACACGTGTGCACACGCTCACACACACTCCCCTGCGCCTTGCCAGTGCTTGCTATGCTCCAGTGAGACAAGCAGTCTGTCTGAAATAGCATGATTATCCTAACATCCACTGCTTCCCTGAATAAGATAGGTCATATAAATAAAACAGCCTCTCCACCATCTGCATCAGCCAACTCAGCAGTCCAGCACACGAGGGAAAAACAGGGTGTAGGTGGAGAGTGGGGAAGAAAGGCTGTGGGATACTGCCAGCAGAGAGGATTTGCAGGGTAAAATGCAGGTGGGGTGTGATGCAGGAAAAGGGGATGGGGATGCAAATTGCCATCAGCCTGTTTGGAAACTCACAGTAACGAGAAACACCGAGGCAGAATGTTAGCAGAAATGAGGTGAAGACAAAGAAAGGCACCGAATCTGTGTGGTGAAACAGCCTTTTTCTTTCCTCTAGAAAGAGCATTAAAACCCCACAAGCCCAAGGTACCAGGGACAGGCATAGCTGCCTGCCCAGATTTACTTCATGCCCAGGAAAGAGCACAGAAAGGTGTGTTACTGCCTTTTAGCACAAATGCTCACAGCTCCAAAGTATGTTCCCTCACTCAGCACCAATGAGACCTAGGCAGCCTGGGCCGATGCTAACTGCCTGGGCAGAGTGCATGGGTCCTGTCCTGCAGCAGGTCCTGGCCATCACACACACCTGCTCCTGGACAAGAATGGGCAGGCAAAAAGCTGAGTGGACTCAAAGGACACGGAAAGAAAGTTTAGAACCAGTGTATTTATCTACAAATGGGAATTCTGACCTTCTAGTAGCAAGTGATTGACAGACATTGATTTAACCAGCACTAGCTATGCTGTTAATAGCTTCTCCTCTCATCTGAGAGACTGAAATATAGTAGATTATTTTTTATGAAAAAAACTGCAACCAATCCCTTTGACTTCTGATTTAAATCCTGATTTTCCAAACTTGTTGAAAGCTTTAAATAGCACATGTATTTTTTTCACTATACCATTGCTTAACATTCCCATGGCTGCCTCTGCCTCAGAGGACAACCAATCTGTGCACAACAGACATTCAGAACCAGTTGCAAGTGCACAAACTCTCTGCCTTATCTCGAGTCTCAACAGGATATCAAAGCCATTTGTGGACCCCCCAAAAAAGCAAGCAGAGGCTCAGTCGGGGCCTTTGATTAATCTTCTTCATGACTGGTACTGAACACAGCTGAGCCTTTTTCAGAGGGTCTCCAACACATTCACTGCCCTGTGCTGCCCCAGCCTACTGCACTGCCTCCTGCTGCTGCAGTGCTGCTGGCTTGTGGGGCTGTGAAAGGCAGGCACATCTGGCTGTGTTTGTGTAACATCTGTCTGGTGTCAAGTACAATTTGCAGCCGAAGGATTCCACACCAAGGGCACAAGTGCAGCTGATTTTACATAATGTGGGGCATGGACTCTGCTTTTTCTGCTATCATGAAGAACAAAACCAGAACAAGATAGGAAAAAAATAGAAGCAACTATTGACTGGGAAAATTTAATCTTAAAGGCACAGTATCTCACTCTTTGTTTGCTCTTTTCTCTCTCACTGGCAGCATTACCACTGCATCTGGGAACATGCACTGCAAGAAAGGAAGCAAGCGTAGAAAAAGACCAACCAAATTCCAAAATGTGCAGGCATTCTGCACCAGCAAGTCTGTCCAGGCTACAGTCATTTTATACTACTGGGAACCAACGTGACCAGCAGGCTTAGAGAAATGCCCAGGGCTCAAGATCATTTGCTTTATGCAAAGAGGTTAGAAGAGCATCTAGAGTAGGAAATATCCCTCAGGTTTCAACATAACAGAGATATAAGAGATTAATTTGGCTTTTTCCCTGCTGTCCACATAATTTTTAATAGACAGGAGGCAGATACCAGGCTGGAATAAATCAGTGATAGCCAGCTGACAACCATGGAGTGAAAGCATTTGATCTGCTGAGATTCTGGCCCTTCAACTCTAGGAAGGTTAATTTTCTTGGTGCTTGTTTCTGACCTGAAAAACATTCATTTTTGGTGGGAGACAAGTATCTACTTATTTGTCCTTGCTGTTTCTCCATCGTATTCAGCAATTTTATGTTGAAAACAATGTACATGTGTGCTGAGATTTCCAAGTGACAGCTCCTATGTACAGCAGAAGCATGAATCTTTTCCACCACTTCCTCTCCTAATCATAAAAAAAAAAAAAAAAGGAACTTCCACTTTATTCACATTTCTTCTATTTATCCACCATGAATTTGTCATTGCAGAAAAACTCTGAGCTAACAGTTCCTGGGNTCACCCCAGACCCCAGGTCCTTTTCCTCAGGGCTGCTCTCCAGACATTCCCCACCCAGCCTGGAGTTGTGCTTGGGATTGTGCCTACCCAGGTGCAGGACCTTACACTTGGCCTTGTTGAATGTCATGAGGTTGGCCTGGGCCCACCTCTCCAGCCTGTCCAGGTCCCTCTGGATGGATCCCTGCCCTCTAGCAAGTCAACTGTGCCACACAACTTGGTGTCATCTGCAAACTTGCTGTGGGTGCACTCAATTCCTCTGTCCATGTCACTGACAAAGATGTTAAACAGCACTGCTTATATCTGGATATATCTATCCTTAGAGCACATAGGGAGCCAGAGCAATGGCAGGGCTGCTTCCCTACACGTGCTGCTTGATCCTAATGAGACAGGACCTTTCCCGAGAGCAAGGAGTGAAGCTCACTTTCTCTGGTCTGTACAGCCCTCAGTCTCCCTCCTGAAAATGTAAGAGCAAGCTCAAACATAGAAGCACAAGGTTTTGCAGCACAGACAGATGTCTCTCAAGAAGTGCACAGAGGGGGAACTCACTGTGCAGGGTCATTGAACTACCCCCCAGTGGAGAACAGAGGGGCAGAAATGACACCTAGGTGAAAGGCTGCTTTGTCCAACTGCTTCAGTGAGCTTCAGAGATTCCACGATAACTTTTTCTTCCTTGTAGCTAATGCCAGCTAGGATTTGACCTCTCGCTTGCTTTACATCCTGCACAGCCATTGCCTTTGATAGAAAGGGTCACTTGTAAGAACCATAGCTATGTATTAGGATGAGGTGACCTATTTATGAAAAAAGGGACAGGAGAAATCTTCATTTTGCCCCATCTGCTATGTCGGTCACAGCAATATCTTGAAAACTCAATCAAAGCCAAATTTTTCTCACACATATCCTGACTGACCTATTTTAGCAAATGGCAGAGCCAGGAAAAAATACCTATCAAACTCATTTTTCAGATGAGAAAGTGGGATTAAGAGCTTGGCAATGATATTTTTCTCATGAGGAGGTCAACGTGTCAGAGAGAAAGAGAACAATAAGATCTAAAAACTGTAATGACATTGGATGGAAAATGAAGCTTCTGGCATGGTCCTGCTCCCATACAGTCCAGTCTGTTGCACGACCTTCTGCTCTTTGTTTTATAGACAACAGCCCCAGTTAAACTACATCTGCTATGTGCCACACACAAAGAGTCCTACAGAGAACAGCATCACCTCAACAGGGGAATGGATATCACTGGGGATTTAGTCCATCCTAGTGTAATCATTAAAAAAAGAATATAAAATTTCTATGCTGGTAATGACAAGAGACAGCAAATAGGATTTCCATGTCAAAATATTCCATGGCAGGGGGGTTGGAACTGGATGATCCTTGGGCCCTTCCAGCCCTGACGATTCTATGAGTCTATGATTCCTCCAGGCCAATTCAAGGCTTTTCAACAGGTTTCACAGATTTATTCCTGCCATTTTTACAGTTTTACAAGTGAGCAGAAAGTAGCAGCTACACAGAGAGGAGCTCAGCCTAAACAAGGAGGCCCAGCCAGCACCCATGGGTGATGTTAGAGTGACCATGAAGTGTCTATCCTGCCTAATCAGGAGGCCACCAGGCCCCCTGGCCTTTGTCCCATTCACCCAGTGTGCACCATAGGGATTCACCAGCGATGACAGGAGGAGGATCCCTCTGCCCAGCTGGGCACAGCTTGGGGCTTCTGCCTTTATTGGGGCTGATTATAAAGCGGAGCGGGCAGGGAGGGCACAGTGGTCACACCTGGGGTGGGAGGAGACTCCAACAAAACCCAGATGCTCTGAGTTTGGGGGAAAAAAAGGGGAAAATATGGTGTGATGTGGGAAAGGGGCAGATATGGTGGGAAAAGGGAGGTGGTGCTGAAAGGAAGGAGATGAAGAGCAAAAGGGTGGAGATGATAAANATAGCAGAGCTGCTGCAGCCCTCTGAGCATCTTTGTAGCCTTCCTCTGGACCCGCTCCAACACTTCCATGTCCTTCCTGTGCTGGGGGCTCCAGAGCTTGATCTCTGGAGATCCCTTCCAACCTCTAACATTCTGTGATTTTGAACTCAAAATATTTGATTTTATTCCAATTTTTTTTTTCCCTTCTGGGAAAATGACACAGTCCTAAGTAGCTTGAGAATATACCTCTACACCCTCCAGCCTCAGTGGAAATAAAACAGAAACAAGGAAAAAGTGGTTTAAGAGCACACTCTGGATAAAGCTGGAAATATCTGTAAGTCTCATAGGAAATCAGTCTATTCTCAGAAAGCTTTGAGGGTTTTTTTTTTTCATCCAAAAAGAGTTGATAAAAACAAATATACTTCTGAACTGACTCACCAAACCTTTAAGTAATAGAAAGTGGCCAATAGAAAAATAGCTTTAAGGTCAACATCATACAGTGACTGGATAAAATAAAAACTAAATGTTCAGTCTCAAATTGGATCAAGCTGCAAAGCTTTACTGAGTTAATAAACTCCTGCCAAATACCTTCTTAAAGTATTATTTTTTTTATTGCTACATCTTTCCATCCTTCCTTATTCATTAGGAACAGATAACATATCACTTTTCTCCAAAGTAAAGCTAGGCTTGCAGGTGTTCCTCCCATTTGAAGGGACTGAAAATCTACTTACACAAGGCAGTAAAAGCACAGAAAATAGCATTTGTCAAAACAGCTGACAACAGGGTCATAATTATGTCTTGGCATCCACCTAACAGGTCACGGATGGAAGCCATACTACTACAAACAGGCAAGTACTGAAAGGTTAAGTGATGTCCTTCAAATCTGTTTATCTGTCTTAGGGCACAGCCATACAAACGTTGATAGGACAAAAAGTCACAGAACACAAGTCAAACGAGGCTCTTCACAGTGATTTTTCACCCAGGATGATGTGTTTCAAGCTCTGTCCATTTGCAGAGTTGTAAAAAATACTCCAGCTGATCTACTGTCCCCACACGGTGACTTTAATCCCACTGACAACAGTCCTACTTTTCTTAATAATTTCTGAGCATCCCTTTGGAATCTCCCATGGACTGCCATGGTCATGGACCACAGTTTAAAACAACTGGCTGAGTAGATGTGCATATCAACTGCCCCTTGGGCTGCTGGAGTCAATCATCAGGGCATCTCTGCGTTTCTCTAGAGGTCATTCCAGTTTCTGCTCTGAGAATCACGACCAGCAAGCAGGTGAGCACAGATCTGCCAGAAAGGTCCTTCTCACCATTGCCAGAAGCCAGACAAGCTCGAGGGATTGAAATATATCCCTTTATTGGCTTCTCTGCAACAGAAGACCAACTCAACATTTTTGACCCACCAAGAAACCACAAGTGATTTGGGGGTTATTCAACGTTTATCAAGTGTTGAAAGCATTCAGGCATTTGTAAGGGCAGCAAATCCACAGTGCTCACAGAAGCAGTCATTGCCTGCAAGGAGACTTGGTCCAAAAATTGTGCCTGGATTTTTCCTGGGTTTGTAGTGGTTCTGTCAAGATGGCACCCTATCCTATCACTTTCTTCCCTATTACATCTCCAGAGGGCAATTGATTCAAACAAACAAACAAATAATCACTGCTGTCAGTAACTGTGTGGGGGTCTGGAGGCTGCTCCTCTTTTGCCAGAGGAGACTCTCTCAGATGCTGCTCCCTCTCCCTTCTCTCTCATTCTCTCCCTCCGTGGGTTGATGTTTCCATGGAAACGTGTTCTTTAGTGCCGCTGAAATTACACTGCATTTAAAGCATTAACCCTTCCTTGGGCTGAGGAAGGTCTCAGACCAATTAGGGTTCTTCTGGGTTTTTTTTTTCTCCCTCTCCTCTTTAAACTTCCCTGTGATTTTTTTTTTCCTTGCAGCATTAAGAAAACCTCATTCTTCCAAAGAAGGCATTCCAGCCAGCATTGATCTGACAAGGGGCACAGGACGTATCTCCAGTGGGATAATGTCTAAATTAAGATTTTGCTTTCCTCTTCTTTTTTCCTACACAAAACCATTGATGTCTTTTTCTCCGCACTACAGGCAAATGGTGAAATGCTGCAACAGCAAGGAAAGGGAAGAGTGAGACAGAAGCAAGGCATGAGCTTCAGATTAACACCAGAGCTGAACCTCTTGCAGCAGATCCTTCATTGCAAAGTGCCATAATTGTAGATCTCATCACTCCTCCTCAAGCCTGCCTCCTCTTCCTCTTCACAATCGTGTCTGTAATTAGCCACCCTTGTCTCCACTGGCAGTTACCACTCCGAATGCTACTGTAACACCTGCTGCAATCAGTGCCCTTCTCACCACCAGCACTCTTCTCTGTGCCACTGCTTCTCCACCCAAACTGCCACGTCTACTATCCTGGCCATTGGCTTTCTGTTGCTAATCATCACCTTCGTGAACACTTCCAATGCAGTCATTGGTGGGGCACTGCTGCCTTCCCTGCGGCCAGCTCAATTGCACAACCACTGGTACCTTCTGTGCTCTCACTGTGGGACAAGAAGGCTCCGCAAGCTACACTGCCCCCATCCAGGTGCTCTCTGGACATCAGGTCACAACTCAAAAATTGTTCTGCAAATCCTCATCCCCCAGCCTTTGCTCATCCCCACCCTCTGTACTCTTCTCCTACATCACTCCTTTTTCAAACCCTGGGAAAATATAAAAGGGAGATAAACGACAAAGAATCTCTTTCCAGTCTTTTGCCTAGGTTGCTACACTCAGGCATGCTCTCCTTCTGCCCCAAAGTGCCATGATTTGACAGCTTGCAAGCCCCTTTCTTTACCTCTACCTGCATATTGCATTGCACCATCTATTTTGAGTTTCCCAACACACAGTGAATACTTGAAGCATATCTCACCATTCTCAACTCTTGCCCCAAAAGTCAGAGTGTGAAGCCTCATGCTTTGAGCTGGGTGCATATGTAGTGCCATGAGGATGGATCAGTGTGGGAGGGAGATGCTATTCTGAAATGAACGATAAATATGGATAATAAATTCAACCTAAGTCTTTTCTCCCTGTCTCTAGTGGGTTCCCAATATGGGAGATAGAAATACCATGGGTACATTTTGAACATGGCTGGGAACACTGCCAAAGTCCTACTCAGAGTTCACACATTTACATCATTTATATCACATCCGAATTGTGCTTTGTATTATTAACTTTGTAGAGTGTTTTGTGATGCAGTTTGTAGTCCAGGTTCTGTTAAATATAATTACATGCCCTCTCTCTCTCCCTTTTGGTAAAAGACAGAGTGATGTCTGGGGCTATATGAGGTCTTGCTAAAAACAAGGAGGGCAGCTGGGTCCATTGATAGGTCAGTACACTACTACATTCTTATACAGTGCTCTGGAAAACCTTTTGGGATCCATCCCTGGTGCTTGAAAGATGCAAAAAGAAAGGAAACTTTCGTCTTTTGGTCAGTGGTTCAGCTCCTGGAGGAGATAGAGATCAATAGTGACTGCAAAACATACAGATGGGATCCACCTGCCAGGTGCCCAACATGGCACTGCAACAACTCAGGTTTCTTTCTAGCACTGTCAGAAAAAAGATTTAAGATAAAAGGAGCCAAACAACCCAGGGCATGGGACTGAAAAAATTATGTTTGTCTGGAAGACAAGAAAGACATACCAACGAGGAAAGAGATAGTGCATTGCTGACAGATCAGGCTTTTTGCTTTCTGGGGGTTAGATCACAGCCTGTGGCAGCTGAAGATCCATCACCTTCCAGGAATTCATGCAAAAGAAAAGAAGCTACAATGACCCAGAACTGTGACTTTATGGTTTTGTAAATCAATTATTTTTCCAACAGCTTGAAAAGACTCCAGGTTATACTCCATCATCTACTCCACATGCCCAATTTTATGGCACCTGAGGCCAGGCGAGCAGCAAGTGACTCATGTGCCTGGCACACACAGACAATGGAGAGAGGTAACCACCATGTGTAGGTTAGGTATCTGCAGCAGGACGCCTGAATGTAGTTGTCTGTGTAAAAAAAGAAACAAAATGTGCACCCTTGATGTCTCCTGAACAAGGTAGTAGCCTTCCAGTATCTAAAGGGGGGCTACAGGAAGGCTGGGGAGGGACTATTTATAAGGTCTTGCAATGACAGGACAAGGGGCAATGGGTTTAAACTGGCAGAGGGAAGATTTAGACTGGATGTTAGGAGGAAGTTCTTTGCAGTGAGGGTGGTGAGGCACTGGAACAGGCTGCCCAGGGAGGTTGTGGCTGCTCCCTCCCTGGAGGTGTTCAAGGCCAGGTTGGACGAGGCCTTGAGTGACCTGTGCTAGTGGGAGGGGTCCCTGCCTATGGCAGGGGGGTGGAACTAGAAGATCCTTGAGGGCTCCTTCCAAACTTACCATTCTATGATTCCATAAGGTAAGAAAGAAGCAACTTCAGCCTGTGTGGCTGCATTTCCAGCAAGCAAATGTGCCATTTTACTCTAGAGCTGCGTTTGATCTCAAATTACTCCTTTCCTTCCTCTCTGGGAAAAGGTCAGTTTAAAGAAGCCTCAGGCCTGGTGTTAACATTGCATCCAATAAAAGACTCTCAGGAGGTCTCATAAAAGTACAGAGTCCAAATTTGAGATATATTATCTGAAACCTTTCATTTCTCCCTCCTGAACAGTCAGAGTGGGAAATCTCCCAAGAATGTTTCTTTGCTCAGGAGACTTCCAGAATTCCTTGGACCTAGAGACACTGTGAATAAGGTCTTCCAACATGTGTTTGAGGATTCCAGGCCACAGTGCCCACTGCAGGAAGCCTGAACACAGTACAGATGGAAACAGCAAGTGAGCTGGCAGTACGACTAGAGCACTTCCACGAAGAGTGTAACAGAGAGTCAATTCCCACACCTACTATCATAACAGAGGGTCAATTCCCACATTTATTACCATACCACAGCTCTTTCCTGTTCAACTAGTTCAGAGTTACCCAGAGCAGTAAAGCTGTCAGAGTACCCCAGTGCTTTTCAGAGATCACAGAATGGTAAGGTTGGAAGGGACCTCAAAGATCATCTAGTTCCAACCCCCTGCCATAGGCAGGGACACCTCCCACTAGTACAGCTCACTCAAGGCCTCCTCCAATCTGGCCTTGAACACCTCCAGGGAGGGAGCAGCCACAACCTCCCTGAGCAACCTGTTCCAGTGCCTCACCACCTTCACTAAAAAGAACTTCCTCCTAACATCCAGTCTAAATCTCCCCTCTGCCACTTCAAACCCATTGGCCCTTNTTGGCCTGGGCCCACCTCTCCAGCCTGTCCAGGTCCCTCTGGACGGATCCCTGCCCTCTAGCAAGTCAACTGTGCCACACAGCTTGGTGCCATCTGCAAACTTGCTGTGGGTGCACTCAATTCCTCTGCCCATGTCACTGACAAAGATGTTAAACAGCACTGGTCCCAGCACTGACCCCTGAGGGATGCCACTTGGCACTGGTTCCCTAGGCAAGTTCATTTAGTCTGAGCAAAAACTGGACTGACTTCACCTTTACTTGGTGCTTAAGCTAACAAATGAAAATGTAAACCCAGAAATCTCACACAAGTCCTGACAGAGTCTGGAGATACCCTGAAAGCTTGGGAGTTAGCATGAGCACCAGGTGGGATACCGCGGGCTCCAGTTCTGGTCTCATTCAGTATCTTTGGCTGAATCATTTCTGCAGCTCTCGCTGTGCACATATTGTAGCAGTGTATGAGTTGTCTGCACCCTTTTCTGTTGGCAGCTCTCACTATGATCACTTCAGAAAAAGCAGCCTCCAGAGGAGGCACCTTTCAGAAATCTCTCACTTCTCCTTTTTTGCCAACATGTCTTGGGTGCTTAAACGTCATTGATTCAGAATCCAGACTCCAAATGACACAGTCCCTTCAAAAAACTGGTCACAACCTCCAGTGTCACATAAGCACTTCTCAAAACCGTAATTCTGCCAAGGACCTCATCGACTGGAGCTCCTCTCTCAATCTTTCCATCACTCTGCTTCCAGGAGGACATCCAGTCCAAGACAGAGACTTCCTTCTTGCCCAGGGACAAGGTTTCAAAGGGGCAGATGGAGCCTCCCCCACCCACACATTAAACTGAAAAGTAAACTTCTAACACCTAAAAAAAGCCTAACCCAGTGGGTGGGGGGATATCTGAAATTCTTTGTGGATTGTGACTTTTCCATGGCAACAGGCTTGAGAAACAGGAGGGCTAGAGAGGGGGGCGAGGAGAGGGAGGGTGGGGGAAAGGAAGGCAGAGCATGAAGAGGGAGTGAGCAGCGCTGGTACATTGCCATGGAAACCCTCTTGCATCAGCAGCCAACTGCCAAAGTCAGTCAAGATCCCAGAAATGGGCTTGGAGGGAGGCCCAGGAGGGGTTAGGGTGATGTGAACCATCACCTGGGTAGCCTTGAGGCTACCCCATCCTAAAAAAATCAAACCCAATTCCTCTTACCCTCCTCTGCCTGCCATAACACTATTGGTACCCTTGTCCTTGGTGAGACAGAGCCAATTTTGGCCCAGCTGAAGAGTGGTAGGAAACAGGGATCAGGAAATTAAACAAGCAGGGCATGGGTGGGGGAAAGAGCAAGGCAGAGAGGGGTCATTTTTCTGATGGTCATTGGTTTGCTTTCCACCTTTCTGGATCGATTCGGACCACGTAGATGTATTTGTTTTCACACCCCAGATGGCTGAAGAAAGAGGATGTCACTCCTAATCACTGAAATCGAGATGGAAATGTTACTTCCCTGCAAACTTAACTACTGAGGCAAGAAGGAGGGCTATGTCTGACTAAAGTTGCTGGGTCCATGTCTGCGTATGGCCATGTCCCTTTCAACTGTGTCTATGCCACTTAGTACAGCAAATGTCCAAACCTATCTCCAAGACATGACAGATGTCACCATGCCGCGGCCAAGTGAAAAATTAGAGGAGATTCTGCTAATGGAAATGAAGCACACTGTGAAAATGAGTTAACACTGCCTTCCCATCCTCTTCTGCAACGTTTGGAGGGCAGGCAGCTCACCGAAATTAACCACCAGCCATTCACACCCCTTTTGCACTCTGTACTTCTTCAGAAGCCTTTTGCTGCCATAAGAAGCATTCAAAAACAGATTTTGGAGAAAGAACTTAAAAAGGGCTGGCAACTTCTGCTAACCCTTGCTAGTATTTATAGTTGTACCCCTAGGATGGTAAGGGATGGATGAGTCGTTTCAGGCTGCAGACGGCTGCAGACGGCAGGAAGGAATTGACTCCTACTCCAACCACACAACTGGCTAAGCAAATTGTGGAGGAAGATTCCCTTCTCCTGAAGCATCTGTTATCACCCATCTGATTGCACAATGAATCAGTAGTATGAGGACAGGCTGCTGTGAGGGTGGGGGAAGAGGGAGAGAGAGATTGCGAATCAGACAGTTACAAAGCACAAAGATGTCAGTTTCCACTTTGTCACGGGAAGGACACAGACCGAACAGAAAGGGCCTGGTTTATATCCTTTTAAGTTATGTCATTGGGTTACTACTGAGAGTATAGCATCAGTGAAGCAGCTTCACTTTTAATGTAACAGTAGCAGGAGATCCCAAAGCGTTCTGTGCCCTGACCATTCATCTCTCTAAATCACCTGTGCTGAAGTAAAGCAGCCAGCCTGCACTGACAATGCTGCAGCAAAAGCAGAATCCTCAGTCCATGCTCCAGAGCCCAGCCACAGCTCTGCTGGACCACAAAGTGATTCATCTGCACTGCTCTGCCAAGCCCAGGCCACCAGACCGTTTCTATGATACTCTCACCACTAGTCATACTAGCTGGGATAAAGGGAATGAGCATCTGTGGTGGGAGAATTTTTACCAACTTTCTGATGAGGAAAGAGCACCTGACTGACCCTTCTGAGCTCCGTAACTTCCTAGCTTTGTCTGGTACAAAGCTATCACAATGATGCCTTCACAAGTTCAGCATCAGGATGAAAATTGTCAGCATTGGCCCAAGCTCCTAAGCAGACTCCTAGTGAGACCTGAAACCAGTCTGGATTTTGGAGAAAGAAAAAGGAAATTATAATAAACACCTGTTACAGACCTCAGTAGTAAATTGGTCAGTGTGGAAAAGAGTTCACACAGGGTTGGGTTTTTCACACAGACTTTGCTTGGGCAGCAACCAATAAATCAAGCCCAGCTCAATGCTGATTTCCAGACCTGTACCGAAAAGATCCTGGCAAGCCTGTACAGCTGGGACCAGTTCCTAACAGGCAAGCTCACAAAGCATGTTTCTGTTTAGGCTGGGCCCATTTAAAAGCTTGAAGTAAGATGATAGGTGTCACTCTGTAGGCCAACATGAGGCAAGATACTGGGGCAAGGTAGTAGGCTCAGATAAGGAGAGGTTTGGGTCATAGCTAGCTGCAACACGTGGTCTGATTTGGAGCCTGGATAACATTCCATGCCCTGTAGGCAGTAGAACAATCACAGAATCACAGAATTGTTTCAGCTGGAAAAGACCTCTAAGGTCATAAAATCCAACCATCAACCACTAGTTGAGACAACACTGTGATCCCTATCCAAAGAAAAAGTTCCTTTCTCCAGCAAATCTGCATCTTCAACTTCTTCAAAGGTGAGGGCAGTATCTGCAGGACACTGCTCCCCTCAGAGGATAGCTCTCAGCCCAGAGCCCTTCACAGTTCATGCAACACCTAACCATGCACCAATAAAAGGAGCCACTTGGAGATATTTTCCTCCTGACCTCAGCATTGCAATTGCTTTTCAGGAGAAATCTCCAACACAGGATGCATGAGTCAAAGGGGCAAAGATTTGATTTGATTCCAGAAACCTTCTATTTCTGAGCTTAGTAGGGCTTCCCAGCCAGCCCACCCCCAGTTATTTATTGGTCACAGACAGTACCAAACAGGAGCCTTCCTTGGAAACAGGATTTTATGGGCTGCATTGTGCCTGACACTAAATTTTTCTTATCCCTGTATGCCCTGCACCTGCATCTGCCTTCAGAGAAATGGGTAGTCTATTAAATATGGACTTGTATCACTTACAAGATCTTTGCTGGCCTAGCTGTGAAATTGCTCTCTGTCTCTTGAAGGCATGCACAAGAGACATTCTGTTCCCCCTGCTCCTCATCCTCCACTGATGGATTTGGTCTGTCAGCTTGTCAGCTTTCATTGGGCACTGTTTGACATCAGTCCACATTGGGGCAGTGAAAATCTGTTTGCAGTCAGCTCTTCCAGTAGCTCCTGTGGAAGAGGGGAGACTGACCCACTCCAAAATGTGCTGCCTCAGCTGGCTACAAAACAGTCACAGATGATAATGTTGTTAAAAACCAGCTTGAGTCAGGGTACCAAGGCTACAGGTGTCTTCAGGGTCTGTCTGGCATAGCAGGGAATATTGAGAGATGGGATAGGAACCTCATGGCTCCTGGATCCCACTCACAGGCATTGACACCAATAGCAGTAACTGCTGACTGAAGAAAAGGAATTTTCCATGGTGGAGGTTGTGCAGGGATGTGGCTCAGAGGTGTGGGTCCTGGAATAATGTTCTGAGCATCTCTGGCTTCTCAAGTTGCAAATGTCACCTGTCAATTCCAGGCTAGGTCCTGCTGGAGCTGTTCTGACAGGGGTAGCTAAGAAGAGACATCAGAGGCTAGCTGGGCCTGCAGTGCCTCCAGAGGGTCAATTTACATGGTACATCAAGCAGTGAGTCATTCAAAGTAGGGGTTCTTGAGCCTGCTTTCTTAATTTCTAAAAAAAAAAAAAAAAAAAAATTACAGTTTGATATTCCTGAGTATCCTTCTCAGAATCTTTATAGAAAGCCAGAATCAAGGCTGTTGTGGCTATCATACAGACTGGGAAGGAAAATATTGAATTATTAGGAATGATGAAGTCACCATCATGACCCCTTCCTCTTGGATTCGTTTTATCCTGACATGGGAAAAAACCATCTGAGAACATCTGAGTTTCCAGCAATGAGCTGAGGTGCTATGATGGTCACACACTGAGTGCAGCCTGCAGAAATTCCCAAAGGGAATCATTCTGACAGGGCAAGAGAGAAGCATGCTGAAAAACCAATGTACAGGTCCAGTTACAGCCTTGCAGCCCCACTTCCATCTGCAAGCCCTCATTTAGCAAGCACTGCAAACGTAGAAACTTTGACACCATTTGGTATTGCAGCCCTTGACTGGTAAAACACTTCTACAGGTGAGCTCTTCAAATTGTAATTTTGTGCTCTCCTGCAAAGGAAGATTTATTTAGGCTGTGAGAGGAGAAACACTTGATTGGATTTCTGTGCCTAGACAACAAGATTCCAGATACTGCCCACTCCCACCACACCATGCACTTGGAGACAAGCAAATAAAAACACACCTCAGGATAAAAATATCACTACTTCAAACAATTGTAAGAGCTAGAGAGAAATTCAGGTTAGAAGAGGCTTCTGGAGGCGACCTGGTACAGCCTCTACTCAACAGAGGGCCAGCTTAGGTAATTTTTTCACAACTATTCTACAATGAAATAACCAAACATCAAACTACAATTATTAACTTACTTGTCACCTATTGTTTCATCTCACAGGCCCCCATCCTTACACACCTGCACAAAGCTTTTTAGATCACCTTCAAATAAGTGTGAACAGAAGCTATAGGTCTTGCCAGTCAGTCTAGCAAACAGTGTAATAAAAACAGAAGCACTACATCATCCTTCAGTCACATATGATGGGTAAAGAGGAGGAGGAGGCTAGACCAAAAGTGAAGTGATCCTCCCCCTCTACTCTGCACTGGCGAGACCTCACCTGGAGTACTGTGTCCAGTTCTGGAGCCCCTATTACAAGAGGGATATGGATGTGCTGGAACATGTCCAGAGAAGGGCCATGAGGATGATCAGAGGGCTGGAGCACTTCTCTTATGAGGAGAGACTGAGGGAGTTGGGGCTGTTCTGCCCGGAGAGGAGAAGGCACCAAAGGTGACCTTATTGTCACCTTTCAGTATCTGAAAGGGGCCTACAAGAAAGCTGGGGAGGGACTTTTTAGTATGTCAGGTAGTAACAGGACTAGGGCAAATGGAATAAAGCCAGAAATGGGTAGATTCAGACTGGGTGTTAGGAAGAAGTTCTTCACCATGAGGGTGGTGAGACCTTGGAAGGGGTTGCCCAGGAAGGTGGTGGAAGCCTCATCCCTGAAGGTGTTTAAGGCCAGGCTGGATGAGGCTCTGGACAGCCTGATCTAGTGTGAGGTGTTCCTGCCCATGGCAGGGGGATTGGAACTAGATGATCCTTGTGGTCATCTAGTTCCCTGAGTGATTCTATGATTCTAAAAAGGAAAGAGTGAAAGGGAAACAATGTGACTGTAGAGAATAATGGATGGAAAGGCAGACTGTAGTGGCAAGGGGAACCTCTGGACCTGTTTTAGCAACAGTAAGGAACATTAAAACCCTTGCAAGCAAGGTTTGTTGGGTTGTCTTTTTTTCTGAGTTTCCTAGCCCAATGTGTATAGACAGTGGAGAGAGGTAGCCATGATTTAGACATTAAAGGGAGCTTCCTTGCTTCCAGAGTCTCCTTCCCACAGACCCTCAGTCAGTGCCAGCTGTCCATCTGGGGTCCCTGACCACAGTATCTGCTCTCCCATCACTTCAGTCCAGGAGCTGTCCTTGGTGTAGGCAGAGGGACCCATGGCAGAAATGGTTAAGGTGCACAGTTGTAAGGGTGAAAGAAAGCTGAGGATGGAGAGGGAGCTGCAGTTCCCTTCCTTGCACCAAGATGTAGAGCAAAAACCAAAGATCAAAGTCCCAGAGTGAGCAGTAGCATATGGCCAGCCTGAGTCATTTAAAGACAGAGTCTGTTCTCCACCTCCCAGCCCTGCCCTGTGCATCAGTTTCATCATTATCCATGACAATGATGACAGAGGATTCCCCACCTTGGAACAGAGCTACAAGAGCATCTGCAGTTCCCTCCCAACACTGCCCAAATGAGCTTCTTCCTGTCTCTGCAGAATTGATGCATAAGCTTTTATTGCTCCTATCAAGTTCTGTGTAATAGCTGAGGCTACTCCTATTCAGAAAGCTGCTAATCCATCCTGGTATCTTTTTTTTGAGCCATTTGCCATAATAGTCCCTTAAAGCAGCTATACCCATACATTAATTAGATAGTATTTTTAAGTCTCCTCCTTTTAGCCTTTCACTTTTCAAGCATTTTACATTTTCTGCATCTTAAGTCCAGAAAATTATTTGCTCTTGGAATACTGAAGAAGGTATAGGAGGGTCAAGCAAAGAAGTCTCAAGAAATGAGTACTGAGAGAGCCATGTGAAAGAAACAATACCTTGAGAGCAGAAAGTATTATCAGGGAGTGAGAGGGAAATAGGTGAGAGAAAGGATGGATCTCTTGGTGCATGCTCTGGTCAGTCCCACCTGGCAAAGAGTTGTTTTTCCACTGAACACATGGCAGTCCTGGGCTAGACTTGGCAGAGGAGTATCTTTGCCAGTTCTCTTTTATAACAGGGCCCCCTCAGCCACCATTTTTTGAGAGGTTCTTCTAGAGTCATCAATATTTAGCTGACTACCTGAAGGAATTTTTTGCAAGCCACATATGTAGGGTTTTTTACTTCTACTTCCCAGTCATTGCTAATGACATTGAATGAAAGGGGGTGGATTGGGGTGGAGAGGGCCAAGTGTACCCCAGCTCTGACTGGCTCTTCAAGGGTGTGCAGCACTGCTTAAAGTGCCAGCTTGCTATTTCAAACAACAGTAAGTCCTGCTGCTAAGGGCTTGGCACTCAGTTGGGACTAAAAACAGAGTAGTTCTTATTAAGGAGGCTGATGTAAAGCCCAGAGCAGGGGAGAGGGAGGGGAGAAGGGATGATGATGTGCAAAGGGAGGACATGTGATATTCATTCAGTAAAAGAAAACAAGCAGCTGAAGAATGTGCAAACTGGTTTTCCTGCCCTCAAGCATCTTGGTGCTTGGAAGCCCAATTGTCTGGGGTGTTTTCTTCACACCCTACCCTCCTCCCAGAAACATGCACCACAGACGACATCAGTCTCAGCCTCCCACGCTGGGAAAGAGGAGCAGATATCCAAATCACAGATTAAAACAAAGAGCTGTGCAGGGAGGAGTGCTTAACTCGAAACAGGATTGGTCCTAGCTCAGAAACCATCACCAGCTTCAAGGCTGGGGCAGCTTTCCCGACGCCGGTTAATTCTAGCTCCCAAGGATGCATGCAGCCACTCACTGCAAACTGGAGAAAAGGCAGAGTGCCTGTGGGAAGCTCCTGCAGGGTGGGAACACCCACATCTTCCCTCTATCTATCTCTCTTTCTTACTCCCACTCTAACCTTTTGGCTTTCCCACTCTTTCTCAGCGCTAGAGGCTCTCTCTCTACTACAACCTCTGTGATTCAAGAGACTGAGGGCAGCACTGCCTCTAGCTCCCACAGTCCAGCACAGTTACCTCACTCATGGCAAGGGCCAAAAGGAGAACTAGCTCCAGGTCAGGAGAGCTGCTAATCCCCAGCCTGCACCCTGTGTAGCTCTGAGTCTGGTTAGCAGTGGTCCTTTGGCTCCAGCATGCACACTTAGAGCTATCCTTGCTGCTTTCAGCCTGGTTAATACCTGGGTTTCCAGATGCTTCTCATCATAAATTGGTCCTGCTCTGCCTCCCCAAGGCACAGTGCAACCTCTTTACATGGTGCTACATGTCCCAGAATCCAGGATCACTGCTAATCATATTTGAAAGGGAGAATCAATGGGGGAAACAAGAAAGTCCATTTTAGCTTCAAGTGACAGCCAGGGAGAGCTAACAAAGACAAAGCAGCAAGGGTGGCAAAGTGAGACAGATGGAAATACAAAGAAGATGGCACACAATTTATATTTTCTATTACCCAGATGTAAATGGATTTGTTGCCTTGCAGCAATTTACAACAGTTGGAAACTGGTCCACAAAGCCCCAGAGAGAATTAAGATGCTGTAGGGACCCAGAGAGCTGAAAAGGCAGATTCAATGCTGAGCTGTTGTTCACTGCTGTCATTCTAGATTCACAACCCAACCAAAAGACTGGTCTTAGTATTTCCTTCGTGCTATGACCAGACATGTAGAAGAAATCTGCTCCACTGATCACCTTCCTCCCCCAACCTGAATCAGCCACGTGCACAACAAACTAATAATTCAGTCATGCATGTTCACCACACTTTCACTGCAGCCCACATGCTCACCCACCTGCTGCCAGAATAGGCACCCCCCCATTGCCAGAGTTGGTCAGGCATGCTTCTTCTCCCACTCACACAGTCCCACTCAGCTCCATCTACACCCCAACTCTGTCTGCCTTTAACAATTATCTCCAGCTCTGAGAAGAAGCATTGCAGATTTGCATCCCAGCCTTCCCTCCAACTGCTCACTCATTGCATCACAGCCCATGCCCTGAGCTGGAATGCAATGCTACCCTTTGCATGTCCTTACTTCTTTACACTTGCTGCCCTGCTGGTTGCCTAAGGGGTGGGAAGGAGGCAGGAGGGTATTAACAAGCTCTTTAACATGATACCTCTTGGAAACAAACAGCTGCTGCTATCTGCATCACTGTCATTCACTTAAGTGAAAATCAGGCAATGGACTTGTGCCAGTCCTGGCTGTTTCTCTGTGCCCACACAGTGCTGTATGGCACACCAGGAATTTGGACTCTGCTGCTGGCCCACCATTCCTAAAAGCTAGTGCTCATACACTAGGCTCAAGTTTCACACGGTGTGAGACAGAAAGTGGCTTCAGACACTCTTTAGAGCTCAACAGAAGGCAATGCTTTTGTGGAGGCAGACCCTTTTACAATTCATGTCCATTCTTCCACACTGTTATTCAGAGGCCTTCAGACAAACACATCCTCTACTCTCTCCACTGCCTTCCTTAAGTCAGTCACCAAGATCTTTCTTTTGCCACTGAGGAGCCCACCAGCTAAACCCACTGGTTAAAGCACAGGGCCCCAGGCAGTGCTACAGGCTTGGGCGACAGTAGCTGGGAAGCTGCTCAGCAGAAAAGGACCTCGGTGTGTTGGCTGACAGCTGGCTGAACATGAGCCAGCAATGTCCTCAGGTGACCAAGAATACCAACACCATCCTGGCCTGTATCAGGAACAGTGTGGCCAGCAGGAGTAGGGAAGTGAACCTGTCCCTGGACTCAGTGCTGGTGAGGCTACACCTCAAATACCATGTTCAGGTTTGGGCACCTCACTACAAGACAGACATTGAGGTGGTGGAGTGCATCCAGAGAAGGGCAACAAAGCTGGTGAAGGGTCTAGAGAATAAGTCCTAGGAGGAACAGCTGAGGGAACTGGGTTGTTTAGTCTGGAGAAGAGGAGGCTCAGGGAAAAGCTTATTGGTCTCTACCACTGCCTGAAAGGAGGCTGTAGTGATGTGGGGGTTGGTCTCTTCTCTCTAGTATCAGGTGGTAGAATGAAAGAAAATGCTCTGAAATTGTGCCAGAAGAGGCTTAGGTTGGATATTAAGAAAAAACTCTTTACTGCAAGAATGGTCAGGCATGGGACAGGCTGCCCAGGGAGGTGCTGGAGTCACCGTCCCTGGAGGTGTTCAAGAAATATGTGGACATGGCGCTATGGGATGTGGTTTAATGGTCATGGTGCTGTTAGGTTGATAGTCAGATTGATGATCTTAACCAAAACAATTCTGATTCTATGATTCTAAATGCCTGACTGTTCAGGTAAGGACATCAAACAAGGTCTCCCTAAATTTGAAGTTTGAATCTGAATTTCTCTGAATTCTTTCTCCTGAAGTAATTTTATATCCTAGAAGCCTGAGTCTGTGGTAACCAGGCAGAGTACCCTCACAGTGCAGTACATTGCCAGCCCCAGCCTGGCTCAGGATAGATCTAACTGTACTTATAAAACACCTGCACCACCCCTACAAAAGATACAACTTGAGGTCACAGAAGTGTCAGGTAGGATTTCTTGCCTAACAGAAGCATTTTGTGTGGACAAATAATGCCAGTCAGTGGGACCAAATCCTTTTTTTATTTTTCCCAAGTTTTTTTTTCGTCCTTTTCCATTGATAGATAGCCCAGGCAGCAAAAACAATTGAATGAATAAATAAAGAAAATATATATATATATAAATGAATAGCAGCAAAAATAAAACAAAACAAAAAAAGCTTTTTGTCATTCCCAGAGCTACATCTTTTCACTCTTGCCAGCTCACTGATTGCCCCTCTCCACTACTAAAGCCACAAAGTCAGATTTTGTCTCTGCTATTGAGGTAAACCACCATGACTCCACTTAGTTTTCCTCTGCTGTTCAGTTCTGCAGCACTTAGACTTCCTTATTTTGGACACTCTGGTATTACAGATTTATACCATGATAATTAAGGGCAGAGCCTGAGTGCATCTCTGCTAAGATAGGCTTGCTGTAAAAGTGCACAGGGAATTGTACTTCACTGGGCAAGCAGATTCTCTATCTCTAAAGGATCCCACCTGAGACAGAAACTGTGCTTCTGTGCAGTTCAGTTAAATGTTCATATCACTCCATTACACACATCTTAATTAATCTGTTGATTGTTCCCATAGTCTCCCAGATTAGGATGCCCTCTTCTAGAAAACATTAGCTTATTAACCCCAGTCACTCCTGCTGAAGTATTCCCAAAACAGAACACTGCCTGCCCACTAAATGCCAAGGTATTCATAATGTTCTGATTTACCAAGAGGCACTGCAAAATCTCTCAGAAGTATGTGAGTGGAGGAATAACACACAAGCTCTTTTAGAAACATCATTAAAGCCAGACAAACCTTTCAATCCATTTAGTGAAGTGCCTGAAGGCTGCCTTTTCAGAGAGGGGAAACAGAAGTAAATACAGCATGCCGAAATTGAATACACGCAATGCCACAGGCACCAGCCCTCTTGCACATCATTTGAGATGCTGATGTTTATTCCTGCTTCCTCTTTTTCTTCAATCTATAGCCAGTACACTTCAGGCTCATGTCAGGAGGCATCATAGCAGCCCTGGAGGTTTTTATTTATCCCTGAGAAAGGTATAGAGTGGGCAGCATCTGGGGAAGTTCTCTCCGTTGTCTGCTGAATGCCAGCCAAGAAGGATCACTTACCTGCTAGGAGAAGGCAGTTCATAATTTAACTCCACTTAAGCCCCTGCCCCTTCTGCTGCAGACAACTTATGACAGCTAAGAAAGGGACCGGCTCAGGAGAAAGATATCACATCTGAACCAGACTGAGATACCTTCTTCAGCTCACAAGTGCCATTAGTGGGCATGAATATTTAGTCAGCACTAGTGGTGAAGCTGAAGACTGCGCAACCATCTCTGAAATCCCCTCCCAGAGCAGAGAATGTTGTCTTGGAGTCCACAAGAGTGACACTTTCCACTGGGTTTTCTCCAAGGAGAAGCCAATGGAGCATATAGCAAGTGTCAGAAGATGCTTGGCTGTTAATACAATTTGCCAAATCTCTCTCAGCATCCTGACCTCTTCACTTTGTCACACACTGTAGCACATAGCCAGGGCTCTCAGTTGGAGCCTGCAATCTCTGTACAAAGAGCTCTGTACAAAAAGAGAGGAAACCAGGAACTCTGCTGTTGTTTCCTTTTCAGCAAGGCCTCCCACATTTGGGGATGATTCATGAGCTGCACGGGTTAATGAGCTTTGGTGAAGGCAGGACTGCAAAATGCAGCCCCATAGCTGAACACTCACGACTGAAGCAAGGAGGGAGGGAGAGGAGGAGAAAGAAAAAGATGGCTTGGGGAGGATTGGATTTTTTCCCACTCTTTTGCTTGTTTGTTCTAACTGCTTGGCTGGTTGGTTTGAGTTCCACGCTGGGGACTGGCACTGATTTTCTCTCATTGTGTGACATGCATTTTTAAAGGAGTATTAAAGGTGCTGAAAGCCTGGGGTAGGCACTTTTTTTTTTTTTTTCTTCTTTGCTAAATTCAAACTGAAATAAAACCAAATTGTTTTTCCTGCTTGTTGACTGAGTCCCAGGTTTAAGTCTCTGCAAGGACACATGCAGTCAGCAAGGAGGCTTTGCTTGGCCTTCTAAAAACTGCTCCAGGAAGCCCAAAGAGAGAGGTGAGATCTGCATTGCTGGGGCTGGTACCACTGTCTTTTTGGGTTGCCTTCTGCTTCCTGCTGTAAAGCCTTCCTTGCAGATTCCTCTAGGTAAGCCAAATTTTATCTTTCAGACTGACATTTTCCATATCAGATGCTGATGCCAACTTCGATATTTGAGCAAAATGGAAGCAAAAGTGGTTTGTTCATCTCCAGAAACAGGCCATAAGAAAGGAGCTATTTTACCAATGTTAAGGAAAAAAGAACTGACCTTTAAAAAGCTCCAGCAGGTTCTCTGCTTTCGAGGGACTTGGTTTTTTATGAGACAAGGAAGAAAAGGTTTCTTTCTTGTCACATGTTGGTTTTTTCCATACTTGTGAAAATCTAGACAGGTCACAAACTTTTGGAAAAACTGCAATTAACACTTGTTCAACAGAGACTTAATAGAGCTTTAAAAAAAACCCAAACAAACAAACAAATCTGAAAATAAACACAAAACCTTTCTAAAATCCTCTCCTCACTGGGCCTTCTGTGGTCTGAAGGATTTCCTCTAAACATGAGCTTAAAGAAGGTCTATGTCTGGACTGGGGATGCGAGAGGAGGTGAACTGCAGCTGTTGGGTTTGTGTCTCCCCTGATCCTGCCTGCTCCCTGTACACAGGGATGACTGGAAAACAAGGTTGTTTTTCCTACTAGAAGTAGGAAAGAGCCAAGAAGGGGATCAGGATACATTGCCTTGGGACACTGGGAGAAGTAGGATGCTGAAATGCCACACAGAAGAAAATTAAAAGGTGTGACATCTGGACCATTTAGGCAAAGAGCCTGGGACTTGTCCAGGCTAAGAGGACAAGGAGCCACAATGTGACAGCTGAAAAAAGATGAATACAAGGGCAGAGAGTCCAGAAGCAGAAGATGGATTCTTCTAGATGTAGGGTCTAGAGCTTAGAGAACAGATCTTAGGCAGACCCTAGCTTTGCTAGGCAAGAACCAGATGGGACAAGTCAATCCAAAGACTGGACTTAGCCAGAAAAGGAGAAGAGACAAGCAGAGCAGGAGACAAGAAAATAGAGGTCAATGGTAGAAAAGCTGAAAAGTTCACAACCACGAAACCCTGCACTTTGGCACCACCCAAATGCCTCTTCCACACTTGAAAGGCCTGGGGCATCCATCACCTCTCCAGGAAGCCTGTCCAGTGTTTGACCATCCTCTCAGCAAATAAACACTTACTAATTTCCAGTCTAAACCTCCCAGTGCAGCTTTGAACCATTCCCACATGTCTTATAACTGGACAGTAGGAAGAAGAGATCAGCGAAGTCTCTTAAACCGGATTCCTCACAAGCAGTGACTAAATCTCTGCACCTCGTTTGCTGAATGCCTAAAACAGCTGGACAAATCCTTTGGCTCCTTTTTTTTTTGGTCTGGTGGCAATTCCAATCAAAAGTCAGTAGACTATTGAGAGCCCAGTTTTGGCAAATGAGTAAGCATGAAGTTTTGCCTTTGTTGAAACAAAACATATAGTTCAGTTTGCCCTCTTTTGAATCTGAACATTTTCAAGCACCTCTTTCCAAATAAAAGGAAGATACACAAATTGAAATTATCACAGTATCACCAAGGTTGGAAGAGACCTCAAAGATCATCAAGCCCAACCTGTTACCACAGACCTCAAGACTAGACCATGGCACCAAGTGCCACGTCCAAACCTGCCTTGAACACCTCCAGGGACGGTGACTCCACCACCTCCCTGGGCAGCCCATTCCAGTGGGGAATGACTCTCTCAGTGAAGAACTTTCTCCTCACCTCCAGCCTAAACTTCCTCTGGCACAGCTTGAGACTGTGTCCTCTTGTTCTGGTGCTGGTTGCCTGAGAGAAGCAAGCAACCTCCTCCTGGCCACAACCACCCTTCAGGTAGTTGTAGACAGCAATAAGGTCTCCCCTGAGCCTCCTCTTCACCAGGCTAAACAATCCCAGCTCCCTCAGCCTCTCCTCATAGGGCTTGTGCTCGAGGTCTCTCACCAGCCTCGTTGCCCTTCTCTGGACACGTTCAAGTACCTCAATGTTCTTCTTAAATTGAGAGGCCCAGAACTGGACACAATACTCAAGGTGAAATTATAGATGACTTGGAATAAGAAATCAAATGTTTCCTCTAAAATATGTTGAAATATACACTTCAAATTAAAATTAAAGAAAGGAAACAGCTTGGAGGCTGTTTATTTTTCCTCCTTGATTCAAGNGCTTTGAACCATTCCCACATGTCTTATAACTGGACAGTAGGAAGAAGAGATCAGCGAAGTCTCTTAAACCGGATTCCTCACAAGCAGTGACTAAATCTCTGCACCTCGTTTGCTGAATGCCTAAAACAGCTGGACAAATCCTTTGGCTCCTTTTTTTTTTGGTCTGGTGGCAATTCCAATCAAAAGTCAGTAGACTATTGAGAGCCCAGTTTTGGCAAATGAGTAAGCATGAAGTTTTGCCTTTGTTGAAACAAAACATATAGTTCAGTTTGCCCTCTTTTGAATCTGAACATTTTCAAGCACCTCTTTCCAAATAAAAGGAAGATACACAAATTGAAATTATCACAGTATCACCAAGGTTGGAAGAGACCTCAAAGATCATCAAGTCCAACCC